>JAPDSC010077336.1:0-19922 GCA_026290005.1 Latrodectus geometricus | reverse complement strand
TATATATATATATATATATATATATATATATATATATGCAATAAGTACGCATTTATGATATAAAATATGACAAATATTTGAAGTTTTTTAAAAATAGAATTAAAATTTAAATCTCAGAGATGAGCTCATCGGTGATAGAAATAAGAAATTTTTTGATAAAGTAACAAAAAAAATGTGACAGAAATATAGATAAAAACATCCTGAACAATTTTTATATTTCATAATTTGAAGTTTTATCTAAATCCATTTTTTCAGATCAAAATTTTGGCTTTTACAATACGTGAAAAGTTATGGAATAAAATCGACAATTTTCTTATTTCTTCAAAAATCCTAACAAATTCTGTATCTTATTCTATGACATAACAGTTTTATTTGCCTTGATTCTTTCCTCCTTCAACAACTTTTACAATACAATATCGCAGATTTATGACTAACATAAAAAATTGCAATCACAATCCCTTGAACTTATAACAATACTATACTCCCGGCTACGAATGAAGAATCCTTTACTAGCTTTTTGTCTTATGGTCAATCTGATTTTCATAAATTATTTTAGTATTATGTATGAATACTGACATTTTTTTTAATTTTGTCTTTTAAACGGAAAAAATATTCTTTGTGTGACTATTTAGTCTGATTTCACCATGTCTTTCATTCAGAACTTTTGTTAAAGAGATTTATTCTATATTCGGCAGTAAAACTTCTCAAATCACTACACAATGGATTCGTATCTTCGTGCGGGCCATATTTAGCATTGCAGCAAATACCTGCAACGCATAAGAGTACCTAGTGTCCAAGTCATATATGAGTCAATTTTATACTAAGGAGAGTTTTATCGTTTTTTATAAATTATTAAAAATTAGAGTTATTTAGGAGGAAGTTTAAAATGTATCTTAAAATTGAAAGTAACGCAGCATCATCATTATAGTGTATAAGATCTTTTGTTTGTTTGTTATTCAACTGTCATATTTTGTACACGAGGGCTAATTAGATCGAGACTTACAGTTTAAAGTGAATTTTGAGCCCCTATAAACATTCAGCCCATTTAAAAAATCTGTATAATAAACCTAAATTAATCAAAACATTTAGTTTGTTCTTTTGCAATTATAACAAATTAATACTTATAATTAGTGAACATACCTAAAACATCAAGTTGTTTTTGATTTTTAACAATTTCACTTTGTAGAAAAATAATTTGTATAAAATATAAGTATTAATAATTTATACTACATTATGAAACAAATATTTGAATTTTTTTCTTGTTTTAGTTATGGGAATACAACAAAGGAATTTCAATTTTAAAAAATTCTTTCTCCTTAAAAAGTGTCAATATTTTAAGAAACAATATTATCTTCTTTCTCTACTCTTTTTAACTTTAATAATATCAACGCAATATTTATAAATATTTTACTGCAAGATATCAAATCAGTTTCCTTAAGAACTAAATATTATCATATAAGCTATAAACTAAGCCTTATAAAGCAGAAATATTTTTTTTTCTGAATGAAAATGACATTTTATAATTGAAAATGTAATACAAGATGAAACTGGAGATTAAATTTTGATGTTTATATTCATGAAAAGTTTTATTCCCTTTCAGTAAAAATAGTTATTTAAATAAAAACTGCAGTTAAAATAAAAATGCATTTAGTAGTTGAAATATCAAACCCAAATTATTTTAGTAGTTTCTAAAAACGTGCGTCAACACTTTTCCATGACTTTTTTTACATTCTTTCATTTGAATAAATTTTGTTTTGTGTCATATTTCATTTTTCTTGATATAATTTGTTCAGTCTTTTTTTCATTTGCATATTACATCATAACTATGAATATATTATTTTTTCTTGTAAGAGATATAGAGAAGTTTATTGTTCAACATAAATTTATAAAGAAATTTATTCAATATAATTAAGAATTCTCAGAAAATATTATGCATACATGAATAAATTTTTTAAGGAAATGCTATTCATAATCAAGTGTACAATCTGTTTTGACATAATGGAAAGTGATCCAGCAAGAAATGATGCATAAATGAAAAATTTGTTTTTGATAGAACGTATAAATGGATAAATAGAATGAAAAATGTTTGATGATATATATGGATAAATAGATAATAACTCAATATATAAATTTATCAAGACATTTAAGTATTCATACATTAATTTCTTTTTTTTATGAATTATAATTTTTTAGAAGATATTGCATCGATTTAATATCACTTTTGCCCTCAATTATTGTGGAAAACTCATCAATAATCATTACAATCTTGAAATGTTAACACTTTTGTTGGCTATCTCATGTGAGCTCATATAATGATATTGATGCCAACCACCAGCCAGCAAGTGGCGAGGTCCGATGTTCTAGGTATACACGTTTTCACCCTGTATATAAAATCCTAAATATGTAGTCATGCAATATGTAGTCAAATAGTAAGTTAAGTTTCAACCATAAACTCATTGAATCAGATGTAAAATGATTTTCAACGGAACGCTGAGAAGCGTGTACATACGATTCTAACAATATGTAGTAAAAGTGAATAAAGAAGCCATTATAAAAATGGCGTAACTTAAGGTTAGTTAGATACTAAGCATTGAAATTTTGTTGGTTATAAATTTAACAACAGACTATGTTCCATAAATTTATATTAAAAACTGAATATAAAAATTTGGAAATTTTGAATTAGTATTTTTAACGGTTAGTATAATATAACATTCAAAAATTACAATTTAGAAAACATTTAGAAAAAGACATTCAAAAATTACAACTTTAAAATTTCAGTCTTAGAATCTACAATTTTATGGAAGTTTTTGGAATGCTAATGCTGATAAATAATTTTATTTCAAGAATTCCTCCTTTAAGTATTATTTTTAAAAAAATTAGTATATACGTTCTAAAAATAACGAAATAGCGGGTTATTAATTTTTTGAGCGTTGTAAGGTAATTAGTGTTAGCATCATTTGGGATGTGGCTTAATAAATTTAAACACTTCTGTTAAGATGATTAGATCCTCGCGTGTAATAAGATTACATTTGTTATTATAATTTCTTTAACGTATAAAATACATTTTGAAATCAAATTGACAAAAACTCATGTTAAGGTAATAATTATCTGATTTTTTTAAAAAAAATTTTAATTATATCTGTCAATTAAATGTATAACACTATAAAATTAAAAAATATTGTACGTAACAATGTAGTGAATCAAATTTAATTGGATCAGCGAAGCTTTTTGCCATTTCCAGTCAAAGTCTGGAGTTTGAAAGGGCGAAACTATTTGCTCAAAATTCATTGTGCTTTTTAACGTCTAATTCATTCCACCCTCGAGTTACTATAATGACAGCTTTAAAATTTCCCTCTATTGTAGTTACTATAGTAGTTTTAAAGAGCTACGAATCAGACATTAAAAATCACACTAAATTTTCATTGGTTTAATTTGTGATTAGTTTAATTGTGTAGACAGTGACCAGCTATCTTAATTATTTTGGAATATGGTAGAAGTAGTTTACTAAGTAAGGAAAATTCTTTCGAAAGTGATTCTGAATATTTTGATGCAGATTCTGATGAGTCGGGGAGTTCAGATATTAAAGATGACTCCAAGATAATAGCAGCCTAATAATAGATTTCAGGTATGGAATAGGTGAGTGTCGGACCCACTTGGTAAACCCAACCAATGATGATGAGATGCATCTTCTACACGCGAACACACCAGACCGTAAAGTCCTATAACCTCTTGTCTCTCCTTTAACAGAAAACTTTTTATTTGAATCTGAGCTGGATATTCCGGTTTTATAAAAATTTCAAAATTGAAGCATCCACCGACAAAATTTTAGGAATTTAAAGAATTGAAATTGGGTGCTTTTTTTTTTAAAAGTGCTGTTATTAGTATTTGATCATTAATGCTGAGTTTTAGAGGACTGTAAGGCAATGAGTCAACTGAAGCTATCTAAGAACCAGCAGTGGGAAATAAGATATCAAAATGTGATATTCATTTGCAGCATGAACTTCTAGTATTGTTTAACAGTGGGTCCTAATAATGCAGCAAAATTTTTTTTAATAACTATTGAAATTTAATATTAAGTATAAAATCTACTGTGATTTTAGAGAGCATCTTGGTTTAACATGGCTTGTCAGCCTACGATCACTTTTTGTATAAAAGATCAATTTGACCAAAGTATTCAACTGAAAGTAGATTCTAAGCCAATATCAGATTCTTATCTGTGATGAGAACTGGCTGATGACTACAGTGTTCCTTTTTCAACCATCATCATGTCAATGCACTTTTAGATAACAGTGAGTTGTAGAATGTAAGTGTATCACTGATTCTGGTAAAACAGCGTGCAATGTTTTTACGACTGATAATTTACGAAACAGCAAACATGGCTGGCAACTAAAGAGTTGTATCATCAAACAACATAATCTCATTTACAATGAAAGTTTCAACTTGAAGTATTATCATATGAGAAACACATTTTACCACTAAATTATTGAGTTAGATAAAATGAGAATTTAAGAACAGTGAAATAAGATACCACCAGTTTTTATAGAGGAATTTTAAGAGAGGAAACTGAAGAATTTTATCAGCTGTAAATAGTATTGATATTTTTTTCAATGAAGTTAAAGTTATTTGACAATGCTTCTTAATAGAAGCCAAGTATCAACATTAATATTCAAATGGAATTCAAGATTTACAACTTTTTGAAAATACCATAAATGAAAAGTTGACTATTATCACTGGTCACTCACTAATAAAATGCTTATATATAAAATGCAGAAAAATTTCTAATCACAATATAACAGCAAATTTCCAGAACTTAATGTGTAAGATCTCTTTGACATTTAAAAAATAAAGCAACAAAAGTATCAAGTTTATGGATACTTTCATGCTTCCATATGTAAAAGCCTTTTCTGTAATAATTCTTTTATGATCAAGAAAAAGTGTAAATCAAAATAAATCAAGAACTTAGGTATTTATAATGATCAAAGCTGTATTTACGGCTGATGAAATGGAATTTTATTTAAAATGCAGATTTATTGTAATTTTGCTTTATTGTTTATTGAGTAAAATAGCCTAGGAATTAAAACTTGAAAGGAAAATTAATTAGTTTGGAGATTACAAAAACTGATGACAAATTCCTAATTCTTAGTTAAGAATTCGGCAAAACTTTGAGGCATTGGAAGCTCTGAAAAATATTGGAAAGAAGGAAATTTTTGCCTATTTCAATTGAATATAACAAAATATTATGGTTAACTGTTAAATGGTGGCGTATTTTAGATAATATTATATCACTGGAAAAAAATGAATGTTTGATCACTGGTAATTAATTCCACAAATAATTTCATTGTTTACTAATAGCAATCAAAATAATTTCTGTATTGCAATCATTCTACTAGTAGATCATATGAATCTTCAAAAATCTTACAAGAAGAGATTGCTTTGGAAGAAACGTAATATAAATAATAGAAGTGAATATTTTGTCAGCATTGTATTTTATAATCTTTACTGAGTATATTTATGAACCCTTATTAAAAATGTATTTATATCAGCCTATGTGAAGTTAGATAAAGGAATGAATTTATATTTACAACCCTGAATCCACAGAAGAAAAGGCATATTATTTTGATAATAATACAAAATATGCTTTAATTATATATATAACATATTAATATACATTATAAATAAATTAATACTTTAAAAGCATACAAGGATATCCTAAATTTAAAAGCTCCGTTTCAAAAAATTTCCAAGCTTTAAGAAATTTGAAAAAATTTTTTCAGGACAAAAATAATGGATAAAATTATTGAAAACTATTGCACTTTTATTTTAAAGTTTCCATGCTCAATTATTTTATTTAAATAATAGAAATTTTCATTTTTATATTGATACTCTCTATAGCGGTTTTAAGGTATAACATATTAAAGAAACTTTAATTCTGATAGAAATTGGATCCATCAAAAACATATCATACAAAAAAGGAGAGTTCAATTTATTTATATAAAGTAAAATGTATTTCGAAAATTGTGGTGTCTTTTGTTTCATTATTTTATATAATCAAACTCTTCATTCTATTATTTTATAAATCTATTATTTTATACCATACCCATGTTAAAATATTTTATGATTCAAATATAAGAGATTTTAACATGAATAATAACACAGCATTTATGTTTAGATTATTTTGTATTAATATATAAAATAATTTTCCTTATAAAAACAAGTTTATTAATTTATTTAACTTTATTAATAACAAGTTTATTAAATTATTATAAAAACATGATTTGATTAGAGACATCAATGTACTGTTTTATAGAGTATAAAAAATCTCATAGATTCGTATTTAGAAATAAATTTTAAAATTGTATAATATAAACTAAAAGTCATTCTTGAAAAGATAATTTACAAAATAAACACTAAAACAATGAATGATAAATTTTTATTACATATATTTTAATAAAGTTAATTGCAAATTTAAAAATATAATTACAGAAAAATAAGATGAACAAAAATAAATTAATGCTTGAAATTTGGCAAATATGAGCATGTAATTATTAATATTTTGGTAAAAATACAAATTTTTTTTCCAACTCTTTATAGTTTTTATACTTATTAGCAAATTTTCTATGCTAGTTAAATATTTATAATTCGGTAATTACTTTGCAAAAAAAAAAAGATGAATTGAAAAAAAAATAAGTTCAACTGAAAAAAATAGAAAAAAAAATTTATTTGACAAAAAAATTAAATATTAAAAAATATAATCTCTGACACATTTAAATATTAAGTGTGAAATTATTAAATGTGTTATAGATTAAAATATTTAATATGCTATACATACATTAATTAGTATATGTTAAATTATAATAAATAATTTATACAATATATATATAATACATTTTTAAATACAGCAAGAACTCTTAAGTAAAAAAATTAAAATACGAGTAATAACCACAAAAGGAAAAACACAGTAAAGATAAATGAAGGTAAAAAATGAGCCAAATAAAATTTTCAACAACAATGATATTCAAGTCTAACATCAAAGTTCATTCTGTGTAATCTGTTGTCACTTATGTTAAGACAATAACGTTAGAATAAGTCAAGATTTTAAACCGTTATTTTAAATACAAGAAATATTTTTAAGCCTTTATGATGAGTTAATTGATTTTGAAAGATATTTAAAATTAACTTATTTTTTCATTTACCTAAGCCCTTTTTTAAATTTAGAATAATATTTGCCTTTAAGTATTATATCAATAAAATTTTATTTAATAAATTAAATGAGAATTTTATGCTTTTAAAGAATATTAAGATTAATAATATCTTAAGAAGCTGCGACTAAAACTTATTTCATGCAAAATTGCTTAGAAAATTTCAGTGCACTGGATATAAAGAAAGACAAAATATGATTTTTGAAATTATTATTTTAAACGTCAACTTTTTCAATGTTATTCATGATCTATATCAATTTAATGCTAATATTCTAAAACAATGGAAATATTTTGATTTTTTAAGCTTTAAACTAGCTATTTAAGTGTAATGCTAAATTAATCACAAGTATAAGCAGACAAAACATGTATTAGAAGTGATTAAGAGTGTTTCTTTTTTTAAAAGACAGAAATTAAAATTCTAAAATTAATAAAGTAAACGTTAAGATTTTCCGAAGAAGGATAGCAGTTTGAAGGGTAAAGTTTTGCATTGTACAAAAACAAAATTACGTCTGGCTGAAGATTTCTCTGGGATTCTTTTCTATTTGACTATATTAGAGATGGCAACCATGTGACAAATGTTATATAAAGATACAAAAATTGTCTGATAGAGCAATCAACGGACATTAAAACTGAGCAATGAAATATTATTAGTCTCTTTAACAAGTTTCGCCAGTGTCTACTTGTGCTACGTTTATATCAAGGGCTTTCGAAAACATGTTTATAAAATGGATTCATTCGATCACTTAATTTTTTAATCAAACCAACTGATCGCTTAAGATCATACAGCTCTCAACGAGCCATTCTGTACACTTAAGATTCCATTATCATAGTTATGAAATACAAGACATAATTTCAATAATATAGTTTCTTACATTTAAAGGTTATAAACAGTGTCTTCAAATTTTTTTTATAAACCAGAAAACTGTTCAATAACTTAAAACGTATTAGAAGAGATATCCGTAAAATGATTACATTCTAGCGAAGTTTTCACATTTCTGTTATCATTTACAAAACAAGAGAATTGGGAGAATAAAAAAAAAATTACTCTGCAAAATTTTCGAAGACATCATTTTATGTTTTTAAATTATAACAAACATTTTTCTTATTTTTGGTTTATTACTTTTTTAGTATTACTCCATAACTTATTTTCTAATTATTTCATTACTCATTAAAGTTTATTTTTGTTTCTCATTTGTCTGTCGGTCATATATCAAATATTGAATCTGTGTATAAAATATCCTTTAATTAAATCAAAACAGTTATTCTGTAAAGGGACTTCAATATAACGTCCTTTATTAAAACATATTTCCTTCTGACATTATCTATGAACTTTTCACAGATCAACTTGACTGACTCCAACTTTTCTCAAATTAATATATATATTCCTTTTCTCAAACTTACTTAATTTCATATTAAGCAAGAGCAATATATTCCTAGTTAAAGTTTTCTACAATAATGTATAAGAGCAATAGTACGCAAATTAGTAATAATTTCAATAACAATAATTTTTGCAAAATTGAAAATATTAAAATTGTATTATGTAGCTTCTAAATTTTATGACATTTTAAATATTAAGGCATTTGAAATATTAAAATATTAAGGCATTTTAAAATTTAAAGAATTTGCTGCTAATGTTTATTATATATTAAGAATACATATATATATATATAGCATTATTTTCTTCTTTAAAATATGTATACTCTAATTTCTTTTGATTCTTTGATAACGTAAATAATTGAAAATACAAAATTTTCTTCATTTCGAATTTTAGAGTTTTTATGCTAGTTATAGATCTTAATTTTTAGTCAAGAGTTTTAAAAAACGTTGTGACATTTTCATTGACATTTAATATAATAGCGTATTTCCATTTAAAATGCTATAAGTAATAATTATATATTAATTACAATAATCAATAAAAGAACATGTTAAATAATTTTATGTCAATTAATTTTATGTAATCTGTTGATGTGAAATATTATCGGCAACACGAGAAAACTGCTAAAACTGATTAATAATTGATTCTCATATTTTTTTTTTACAAATTCAAAAGAAAGTTTTAGTCATCTCGATTGTCTTAGTATATGGACTCAATATCAGAAGTTAGATAATATTTTGGATATAAAAATGGGACGCATTTATCCAATATTTTTCATCCCTACTAAATGATTTATATAATATGGTATACTTTTAAAATACTTATAAGTTATTCTAAATTTCATGTTTCTTAATAAAATCCATTATAATTTCTGAGAGCGATTTTTAAACCCTTGTAATTAAAATGTTTTTGATCTTTTATTACTTTTAATTTAACATAAGTATTTTGGCAAGTTCGTGATTTGAAAGATTAAGTGCTGAGGATTTATAAGCTTTAAGTTGTAAAAAATAAATATTTGTTCCAATTTCTGTAACATAAAAAGTATCCCAATTGAAACTGCGTACGAGGATTTTTTTTAAATATATTTAAAAAATGAATAAAAATATTCATTTTAATATTTAAATAAAAAAGAATTTAATATAAACTTCTTGTTTACTTTAATTAATACTACAAAATCTGATGTGGTCCTTTTCTTGTTTACATGTATTTAACAATATAGTTACTATATAATCATTCATTTTTAAAAATTATAATTTTCTAACTTAAAAGCAAAACAAAAACAATGCGGGTTTGTCGCATAAGAAATAAAATTTCATACTGTAAATTTTTTTTTAATTTTTTTTTATTTACAGAGGTTTGTTTTGCTCACCGAAAAAAGATATTTATATGCATAAATGTGTGTACTTTTTCAATTCTAGTATAAAGTCAAAAATATTAGATTTTTAAAAATCTGAAACCAAGCTCGAATCTTAAAAGTTTGTGTGTGTGTGGTGACTATGAAGTTGTGATATCACATGTTGAATATTTCAAATTTTGTACTTAAAAATAATGAGTGAACTTCAAATGCCAATATTACTTTTCTAACTAAGAAATTTATTGATAAACTACATGAAATTTAAAAATAGTTTCCATACAAGGATAGTTTTCATGGGTTGCTTATCATTAAACGTTCGCTAATAAAAATTATACCTGTCAGAATCTATAACCAGTTTTGAATCTAAACTTTTTACGCATCCCGAAGTTTAAATTTGATGTTCATTGAATGAATATTTTGAATCATATGCAAAATAATAATAGAAAGAAATGAAACAACTTCATACATTCAATTTTAAGTTTTTAACTGAGATATTTTTATTAACATTATAAAAAACAAAACATAAGAATACAATTTTTAAAAGTAGTTCATAAATAGATTAAAAAAAGATAGAATTACACGAAATTTACGAATGACCATAATTATGGTTTTAATCTGTTTATAGACAGAAAATGTTTACTTATATTTTACACACATTGTCTTTTAATTGCGCTCACGCACACGCTATATATATTTATATGTGTGTGTGTGTTTATATGTATCGAAACAAAATATATTAAGAGGATATTTCGAAAAACAATCCAAAATATAATAATTAAAATAAACCATGATATATATGAATTTCTTTAGCAAGGAAAATTTAATATAAAAGAACTTAACTTCCGATTTTCATAGTAAGAACCATGAATAATGTGAAATTTTTCTTAAAAATGTTTGTTGTTGAAAAACAATGTGGTATAATTTTCTGCATATTTAAATAAAATATCCAATGTTTATTATTGTTGAATATTAAATATTATTAACATTTATCAAAAAATGTACGCCTGAATGCTTATTTTTATCTTTTATATGAATTCAAATTTCGAGTAGAGTAATATTTTCTAACTAAAACATGAAATATTTTTTCAAATCTTGAATTTCAATCTATCAAAATTGAGGATTAAAAATTCAAGTTTTACAGTAATTTCATTTAAAAAAATAGAAACAAAATTTTTTTTTACTTAAC
This sequence comes from Latrodectus geometricus, assembly GCA_026290005.1. Taxonomy (NCBI): domain Eukaryota; kingdom Metazoa; phylum Arthropoda; class Arachnida; order Araneae; family Theridiidae; genus Latrodectus; species Latrodectus geometricus. The sequence continues at coordinate 8,808 of JAPDSC010077336.1, read as the reverse complement.
TGTGAAATATTTTAACTTTCCATAAAAAATTTCTTCACTTACCCAATTTCTGCTATTTAGTCACAGCTACAGTTATTTGGGAAATGAGTCGTATTTGGCACTCCTCAGCATTTGATCATTGCTCGAAAGCCTGTCTCCTACACGCCTTCTGAGCAACAATCAAAAGGCGAGAAGACTAAATTTTTCAACTGTACTCCTACTTACTTCTGAAAAAGAAAAATAAAGAACTTAATATATACACATAATTTCTCACATAAAAAACATTTTGCGCGCTTATGCAATAGATTTCCTTTTAGTTATAAAAAAGTACTAAAATTGTACTTTTTTGTATGTACATTGATTTACAAACATTGCAGTTACAGTTACAATCAAAATATAAATGGGCGAATTGATGAATTACACGGAAAAGAAATATAATATTAATCCATGTTCTTGCCGCTTCATGAAGTTTCAGAATATATTATTCACCCAAATTATTTCACAAAAAGTATTTAAATATAAAATGATTGAAAAAGTATTATATATTCTTTAATCCGAAAAGATTTACATGATTTACAAATAAATGCTTACAGTTTTTTTAATTTTAAGTAAATACATTCTAAGTATTGGATTCATATAATGATTTGTAAAATATAACATTTAAATAATTTATCGTGAAACACACACGATAGCGAGATAAAATCTAACTTGTGTCTAAATTTAAAGGAGATATTAATTAAGTTGACAGAATTTTAAAATATTAAAACAAGTTATTTCATAGGCATTAGTCAAAAATTATTATTAATAAAGCGAGTGAATAATAGTAATTTCTATTGCTACTGTTTAGTTTAATTTTCCTTCAAAAATTTTAAAATGAAATCAAGAATTAATCTATCAGTTTTCTTGTAAGATTTAAAATGATTAAATGGTAGAATTTAACTTTCCTATTCGACTGTTCAGCCTCCTTAAAAGCGGAAGTTAATAAACGGGAAGATGGGCGATTATATATCCTAAACAGATAAACCACGTGTTAAATTTAACGCGCCAAACAAAAAGAAAAATACAACCTTAGAGGTTAACGACACCAAAGGAAAATGCCCGACGCCAAGTCAATGAATGAGATTTTACCTGAACGGTTCAAAATCCATACTCCAGATACGGGCTTCTGACTTTAAGTATGAATGAAAAGTAGGAGGAAGCAGCTGGGAACACCTCTGAAAGTAAGGAGGAAGGGAAGATAAAAAATAAACTTGTGAGAAGACTCCTTTTTTTATCGGAAAAAATCACACTTCTCCGATCTCATCCCCACGTAACAAGCACATCTCTGCCTCCCCCCATTTCTGATACGCAATTCCGTCATCTGACGTCATTGTAAGCAACAAGTGTGATGTTAAAATGACGTCATTGGGATTTCAAAAATAGCAGATTTTTCGGAAACGTGTTGTTCAAAAGTAATTCACTCCGACACAAGAGAGTAGATGAATTTAAACTCATCTGAAAAGGGAGAAACGGGTTGGGAAATCTATTGATAATGTTTCTCCGAATTCGGGAGATTTTCCAGGATGGTGATCACTATTCTTGAAATAAACATGTTTTGCTCTTGCGTTCAAAAGAACTTTTAGGGTTGTCTTTTATGAAAGAAATGGAAATTTTTTTGACGTATTCAAGGTTATTTTTACAGCTGAATATTTAGGCTTTAAATAATTAATTATAAAATAGATTAAATAAGAAATTGCATAAAAATTTACGATTAAAAATAATTAGGACGGTTGCATAAAAGAGCAAAGATAATTTTCGATAGAAATTACTATTTCAAATTTGAAGACTACTATAAATATTACGGAAAATAAACATGTTCCGAAACTCCTCGAAAAATACACATGACATTGATAAATTTAAAGCAAATTCAGTTAATGTATATAAGAAACTATGATATTGCCATAAGCACATATTTAGAATAAATCTGTGCTTATTAAAATATCATTCTCGTGTTTTACTTTTCATTTCTTATTAACTTGTACTGTTCAAATATAATGATTGTACTTTGCACAACATATGTAATTATTAATTGAGTTATTAATATAAATATGAAATATATTCTAAAATGTATAAAATGAGAAACAAACTTGTTCAAAATTAATTAAGTATAGCATTTAACCGATTTATGTACATAAAATTATATTAATTTTAAACCAGTTTAAATTGTGTTTAAAGCGGCAATTCTGCATAAAAAGTAAATTTCGATTAACTGTTGAAAAAACATGCACTGAAATTACTACTTTTAGTGGACATAAACAGGTGGCACATTTTTCGTTTTAAATTTTCGTTTTAAGTTTTAATTTTTAAATTTTTAAACATTTTTGGTTTAAAAATTTATAGATTTTAAATTATTAACTAAAATTAATGTGTATTCGTATTGAAGATGTAACTATACGTTTTAACTTTTTATATTGTTTATAATTATGCCTTCAGAAACAAAAAAAAACTCCAATATAAATAACATATGTATACGTGCAAGTATATATATATAACATATGTATACGTGCAAGTGTTGATTATAAAATAAACGAGGTTCACACAAAATGAAGAAGAAAAGACAATAGAAAGCTTCCTTTCTTATATTTATAATTAATATTTCATTCAAATATAGTGAATCTCAATAAGAGATTCTACAATCTTGGAACACTTGATCATTCTTTAACATAGGTAACAAAAAATTTATAGTTCTTTTATATAAAACTTAAAGATTTTAATTTACCGAATCAATAAAAGTTTTTTTAAAAACATAATTATTTATAACTAATATAAAATTTGTTAAAAATAACTAAACTTTTAACTAAAAAATTACAGTTTCTAAGTTTTTGTCATAATTGTGAAAAGATGTTTCTTTTTTTAACTATTTTCGATAAAAATTCTTTGATTTTTTAAATTAATTTCAAGTTTAGAAAACTATAAAATATAATATAGATGCTTTTCTTTCAGAATGTTCGGTTACAAAATTTTTTAATTTCAATATTTATTTGTATCCTTAAGAAATTTACTGAATGTTTTCCTGATTTTATTACTTTATTTAATGTGTGTACGATCATTTATAAATGTAATCAAAAGAAAAAATATTTATTAAATATTAACATTGTTATTAGATGTTCATAAAAATATTGTAAAATATAATATTCTAATTTTCTGAAATCAAGGACTAATTTCCAAAATTTAAGGTTCTAAGTATATTTATATAATTGTAATACTAATATTTATACAATATTTTAGTTTTAAAAAATGCAGAAAAATGAAATGTTATTTAATACTCAGTAGCATAAAATCAACTTGTACATGATCATTGCTTAGAGAAGTTTATGATTACTCTAAACAATAATCATGTACATAACTCGAACTTTTCCATCAAAATTTTATTCCGATGTTAATCATAGTATAATTTGCACTAAAATACCAAGAATAATCTTCCGTGTATATCTATGTCTAAAGAAAAGTTTTGAATATGATAACTATATTTAAAAGTAAGATTTTTTTCTCATTTTATATACAAGATTTGAATTGTAGCATACAAGAATAAAGGATAATTATGTGAGTAAACTCTAATTTGAGTAAACTGTGCAAACAATTCAATTAAATGTACTTGAAAATTAAAAATGGTAAAAATATGATGTATTGAAATGTTTTATATAAATATAATTATTCTCACATACCTACAAACATCAATTTTGTAAAGATTATGGAAAATGTAACGAAAAGTTATCATTTTTATTAAAATCTATGTTATTAATAATGTTCTTCTAAGTTAGCTTTTGCTTATAAACGTTATTACCCTTCATGTATGATAAGAAATTTTTTAAAAATTATTTTAAATTTCAATTTAAAAAAAGAATCAAACAATCCATAAAAATGATTAAGTTTATATTTTTGGCAAAATAAATATATTCCTGGAAGTTTAAATGCAGTTTTACAAAAGTTCTTATATTTTTTAAAACATTTATGACTAACAATTATTTACTTTTACACTATATTTTTCTTCCTTTTTCAAGTTACCAATGTGGCTTCCTTTCGGAATAACATAGAAATCAATTATTAATATTTTCTTTAAAGCATGTTATCACTTAGACACGTTCATGTTATTAAAGAATTTATTAATTAGTTAAAGAATAAATGTTATATAACTTGAAAACTAAGCTTTTTACTCTATTTTAATCAATAAAAAATAAATTTTTGAGCAACAAAAATATTTTCTTTTATTTCATTCATATATGTAAATGTACGATGTTGTTATTCAGTTTTAAATTTCGGAAATAAGCATAAAATAATTTTAAATTACGAAAATTCAAATTTAGAGAAACACAAGAAATACAAAATAATCTTATTCCTTTTTAAGGAACACTGTTACAATCATTTTGTGTACAATAAGTTACAAATTTATATTTTATTTTTAAAATATTTTAAAATCTTACCTTTGTGTGATCTTTTCCCACTTTCAAATAATATTTTGATTCGATTTTATTTTCAAATTTTGATTAGTTATAACTATTAAATGATAGGCATTTTTTATAACATCAAAGTATTACAAAAATTATGCTTTAATTAAAAATAAAAAGAATATGTCATAATCTAACATATTTCAGAAATTAAAGGAAAATTAGCAAGGAAGACCTGATGAAATCTTTGAAAATGTTTATCTACTTCTTACATTGCCAAGAGTAAAACGACACACAAACTATTTGTGTCTTTGGCCAAATACTATAAACACCCATAACAGAGACACGAAAAAGTGACGCTTTTTTTCTGATGCTTCTACCGAGTTACAAATAACTACCTATCAGTTAAGTATAGAAGCCGCCTCCGTCTTACAAATAGCTTGAAACTAAATTTAAATCCTGCGTTGAAGATTTTTGGTAGATTGTTTTGGCAACGTTTCCTGTAATTTCAATAATAAGTTGTCATTAGAAAAGTAACGAAATGATGTGACTACCAGAAAACTTGGAAAACAAAAACTTTGATTCACGATGGTTGATATATATAGATATATATATATATTGGTTTAACTCCTTTATTGGGTTAGAAAGTAATATTAAAATCCTATGATTAAATTTATCATATTATTTTTAACAAAAAAGTAAAATACAAGTTTAGCAATAATACTATGCAAATTTTATAAGGTCAAACTACTCTAATAAATAAATGATAACCAATTTAAAATCTAAAACCTGGCTATAATGTAAACATAAGATACAGCGTGAAAAAAGAAAATATATATATTTAAGCAAATTATAAAAAAACAAATAACCTCAGATTATATTCTAATCCAGACTCAGATTGAGTTTTTATTTTATTTTATTTTTATTCACATCAAAATTAGCACAAATGCTTTCTTAAATTAATTTCAATTACACGTTAATAACTTCTTTCAAAACTAGACATAAAGATTTAAAGACATAAAGATTAAAATTTAAGAAAATAATTTCATGAATGTTTTTAACTTAATTTTATTGTTTTTTAATTTGTTTTTGGGTTTTACTCTTTTTTGTATCAATAAAGTTTTAATTGTATATAAGTAGAATTTTTTTCATAGCTCTAACTTAAGTTATAGGCAATTTTGCTCGCCTGCTTTTTAGTTGACTAGAATTATAGTATTATTGTTACGAAGATATGAAGAAATACTTAGAAAAATATCACGATAACGATTTCGTAGAGAATAAAATAGATTATTAACAAATATCTCTCATGATATTTAATTTGAAAAGATTAATTAAAAATAAATCTGCCTATTTGTTAGAAAACATGAATTGTAACTTAGGTTTCATATAAGCAAAATATAAATTTTATTAAACATGAACTTACTAAACTATGTTACGAGTTCTATGGAGAGATTTTAAAAATATATAATAAATGTAAAATTTATTCTCTCTCTTTTGAAAAATGCCATTTGATTCAAGTTTGTCTTCAGAAGTTTTTAGTATTTAAGAAAAATTGCTTGTAAATGTATCTAAATATTTAAGTTTTATAAAAAAAATATTTTGTCATCACAAAATCGTCATTGTTATAAATATTACATTTATATACTTATCCTTTAATAATACCCGTTCTAAACATGTTAATTTATTTATCTTCTATTTCCGATTCTCTAAAATATTAATTTTTAGTCAAAAGTTGCAAAGAAGTGTTAGAATTAAAAATATTCCCACTTTGGTATTTTTCCTTATTAAGAAAAGATGTTAAAAGCGAATCATTTTCTTCAGATTCATCTACTTAGTTTTCAAATGTCATACAACGGAAGGAAATTTTTTGTTCTTTGAGTGTCATATTAAATTAGTTTTTAAACGTTATCAGTTATTAAAATTTGATATCAATTAAGTTTTCTTCGGTATATTGAATGGGCTCTGCTCAGAGAGATTAAGATTTTGTCCTAATCTGTATCAAAAAATTAATAATAAACAGATAGATAGAAGTAGCCGGATGGGAGTCCTTAAAATTTAGAAGCAGAGATCAAGTAGAAGAGACTCAACATTCGGCTTGTCACCCGTAAAAAGTATCATTCTCCATGGAAGACATTGAAACCATGACATATTTTGACATGCTCCAGCCCCCATTAATGAACACGACATTAGTGAATCAATTAGTGATCTTTGGTTGATTTAGATTCAAACTCACTACCTTTCAACAACGAGAAAGCCTTAACCAACCAGGCTTTCGTGGCTCCGTTATATTGTAATAAGATACCGTTGTGTATATTGTAATAAGGTCATATTTATCGCTGCCATTGGCTTTGAGTCAAGCTCGAAACCGAATATTTAGACCTATGGACTTCGGTTCAACAATTCATGAGTTTTAATTACAGAGTGGGTTTGGACATTTGTATCGGTTCATAATCTACTGTAAACTGTATGCCTTGGCTTAATTACTCAAAAAATTTAAAGACGAGTGATAACCCAAACATTTTAGGTATTGAACTCAGATCCATGGAGCAAAAAACTAATATCATATGGACAGAAGTAAGCTATGTTTGATTTATTTCGATCCAGCTTCTTATAATCACAATCATTGATTCTTTTTTTGCACTTTATTTGTCATCTTTCTGAGCTGGAGCTGAACTGTTAGCATTGTGATCTTAAGTCCACAGTTCGTTTGTTCGAATCCTACTTCGAAAATTCTCTTGTTTGATTTTTAATTCATTTTAATTTATAGGTCCAACTAGTCGTATAAGATCTCAGAGCAAAACAAAAAAAAATCTTTGAGTGATAAACAATCTAAACCTATATACCTCAGTTTAAGTACATTTTAATGTTTTAAAATAGTTTTAAAAATTGCATTACCCTTAAATGCATTTCTCAATGTATTAATACCATATTATAACTTTAAAATTACAACTAAAAGAATCACAGAATAATAAAACATATACATAACTTTAATGTTACAAATTGAATAAAATCATGCTTTAAATTTCATTTTTGTGAGAACCACTCTTGGTGAAAAAAAATCTCCATACAGAGGGAACAAGGAAGTACACTAAAATACCTACATCCAAAGTGAAAACCTATAGGGCCTTCAACAAAAACTAACAGATTTATTGCCTTAGGTAACAAAACAAGAGATGCTTCGTAGTCAATACAAAAAAGCTGTATGTACTCAACCGCAATAAGTCGTCCGATATACAGTGCACTTTTTTTCCGCCCAAGTGCCTCCCGCGAATATGCCTGAGTTCGGTTCCTCTTACCCATTGTTAGCGAACACTACTTTAAACATGATTTACGCCGTATCGAAAAGACGACCATTTTTTTTATGTCTTCCGCACCTTCGCCATGTTGCTTTTTTTGGAGCCTCCCTGAATTCATATTCGATTCATTCTTTAGCGATATGACTAGCAAGGCAGTGACTGTGGGAATATATGGGGAGGGAGGAAAAATCGTGCATTTTTATGCTTTGCTATAATAAAGAAAGAAAAAGACATTAAAAAAGTAGTGTTGCATTACATGTCTATTTTAAGTGTAGCACAGTCTAAATTACTGATTCAATGATTAAATTTAGTAGCGCGATTTCCGAATACCATAGATGGGATTTGGGACTGATAAATTGTTCTAAATATAGGTTTCCTATTCTGAAAAAGAAAATGGCATCTAGAAAAATCATATTTGTTTCTTAAACATTTTTCTGTTATAAGCTTGGTTTTAAAAATAAAATGAATAAAGTTTAAAATATACAATGAAGCTAGGCTTAATAAATTAGATTTTTAATAATACAATAAATCCTTTTATGTTGGATTTTATGAGTTAAAATAAAAGGCATTGGGTCATTTTTCTTTTACAAGCATAAAACATTTAGATGTTAAAAGCTCACAAAATATCATAGAAAAAAGTTAATAACTTTAGACATTTACGATAGACATTGTTAAATAAAAAATCAAACTTTCAAAATAAATTGAAGTGCTAGACTAAAAGGATGCTGATCGACATTAAAATATTAAAAAATGGAATATTATTTCGATAATCACATATTAGAGAAAATAAGTCAACTAGATCAATTGAACAAAACTTCAATTGTAAAGTTGAAGTTGTTTTATAATGTAGAATTAATTTCTATAAATATTGATTAAAAAAAATTTAGTGTTTCAGACTAAAGAAAATTATACGAAGCTCTAAGATTATAAAAATATTGTTAGCTAATTAAGAATGAAATATTATTTTGTTAATTAGTTATTGAAGAAGTTGAGATAGTAAACTATTTTTAAGGACAAAAAAAAAGCGAAATTTTCAAGTATTACAATGACACTGTGTTATAACTTAAGAGAAGTTATAAATTATTACTATAAATGAATCAAAAATCGAC
>JAPDSC010077335.1:0-23425 GCA_026290005.1 Latrodectus geometricus | reverse complement strand
AATTTTTTAGCAATAGAAACTCTAATATAATAAAACAAAATTATAAACGAAATCATACGTTTATTGCAACTACAACAATCAGCGGAATGAGACAACTTTAAGCTCGTTTCACTGATAATGACACTTGTTTATTTTTGACAGCTATGTTTCTTTTTATGCAATGGACATTAAAAAGGTATCCAAACACGATCCACTTAAAGTGAACTTGTTCTTCTATATAATTTTTGGCCATTATAGGTTATGATGGAAATTTCCACCATTATGCAAAGAAGGGATATTCTATGATCTAGTCCATAACTGTGTTATACTCTATGAACAAGTTCTCGAATGTATTATAATTTATGATCTAGTCTAAGGCTGTATTATAATCTATGACTTAGTTTAGGAATATAGGACCTTGTCTATGAGTGAAACTTGACCACCTAATTATGTATTAGATGACTTGGCCGTATTTATAAACAGGATTATTTACCAACAGAAAAAAATAACTTTTTGGAGAATAGAGGAAAAGAAAGAGCAGCCGCTAGGGAAGACTCCCATACTAGATGGTTAGGTATAGTGGGAAAAAAACTTTAAACTGTTACGGTTAACCAATGAAAAGCTATTGCGCGGGACAGGGTCAGGTATAAAAAAGCTTGGGCTGTAACAGGCTAAAGCATTTATGAAACAAAATATAGAAATTGCTTTTTATAGAAGTATGGAAAGCATTTTCAAGGCATTTTGTATAAACATGCTAAACTAAAGAATCCACATAGTTTGTTATTGGTCTTTTATGTTCAAAACGTTATCGTTATGTAAGGAAACCACATAATTTGATAATCTCAGATTTTGAATCAGTAGGTATATTGTGATATGAGTTGAAAAATTATGTTGCACATTTCAAAATGGCAAGACATTTCAGAGATATCTTTCTATAAATATGTAAATGTTATTTTATTAAAATATAATACTCTGAGACAATAGCATATAATGTGAAATATATAATATATAATGTGTTGTAGAAAAAAGAAACGCGCTGATTATCATAAATTGTCAAATAATTGATGTGATCCAATTCGGAACTTTTCAATTCAAAGGTCTTGTTTCTATCCTGACTTCACGGTGAGTATCTAAAACCTCAACATTTTTAGATGAGATTGACTTTAGTCAATGTTCAGTGACGGCAAAAGGGCAGTATCAGTGCTAATTACACTTTTCCACATGATCAATATCCTTTCAAACTAAGAAAGCGCAAAGAACCTGAGATTTTTAGTCGTTGTTGTTACTAATCCTCCATGATTCTCTACCAAAATCACTTTTTAGAAGTGGAGATGATATTAGGTAATCTAAGCTTAGACCCAAGCATGTTCCTGAGTGCTGGTTTCAGCTGACACTTGTTGCAAGTTGGGAAAACTTTACTGCCGGGTAGTTAATCCTTTAAGATGGTCACTACTTAGTCTAGAAATTCTGTGATATCTGGTCTAGACACCCTTTTAGATCAAGAATCGTGGAGTAAAGGAGGAAACAGCTCCTTTTAGTCCAACAGACAGGAGCACCTAAAGGGAAAAGACTGACTTGGCTCCAACGCCCCAGGTATTAGTTAGGCAAAATAAAGTGGCTTTCACGCCTTTGGTAATCCTACAATACACTAGTATACACTCCAGACGTACATCGCTCATTCTTCCCAGAGGTACTCCTCCACTACGACGAGGCGTCACACAGGAAGAGTGGAATTTGTGCGTAATTAAAAGCAAATATACTTTGTATTATAGATAAAGAAAGGAAGGAAAGTTTCCATTTAAATATAAGAAGAAAATAATTAATTTATAGTCACACAAAAATGAAGAATTTATATCAATACAAATTTTAATTATTAATATTTATTTTCTTTTTTTTTTCTAAATAAATAAGAACAGTTGCTTGCTCTGCAGTTCAACAAACAGTTCGTAAGTTTGACAATGATTTCAGATTGATTACTAACGTTAATTTACAATTTTAAGATACTTAATGCGGCTGCCCAACATGTCTAGTGGTTAGTGTAACTGACTACGGATGGGGAGGACCTGGGTTCGAATCCTGGTTAGGGCATGGATGTATTTCCTCTTTCTCTCTGTGTGTTTCTTGTCCTTTCCTGAGATGACGGATAAACGTGGCCCGCCCTATAAACGGGTTTGTGGTGGTGTGACGTGGGCGATGCTTCTCGTATCTCCGTGACTTGCTTCACAGGTGCCCACCGGGTAACGATAAAATGAGTAACAGATTCCGGCCTTGTTGCGGCTAATGTGCTTACTTGCTCAAGTTTAATTGCCATTATATATATAAAAAAAAGATGTTGAATGCTGTTATTGAGAGTAGAATAGAATAAATGATGTATTGTAGTGATTTTTTTCGGCGTTAAGATAATTAATATAATCATTTTTCAATATATCCGCCTCAATACTAACTAAGACTTAAACTGAATAGTTAACATCTTGGCTTATAATTTAAGAGTTTGTAACAATTGATTTACTGTAAGACTTGCAGTAAAACTCCAGACGTTTTAACTTGATTCAATAGCCCTCAAAGGAGTAATTCATGTAATTACACCCTTAAATCGGTTAAAAACTTTCAATTTATCTCCCCTTCAGCCACCTTTCTGAGAATTAGATTTCAAAATAAGGAGTTTTATTCGATTTCAAACGCATTTTTAAGTCTGTTAATATTTTCCGAAATCGTTAATAATGTAATTATATTGATTTAAATACTAATCATACCTGTGTTTTTAAATTAACAAAAGGGATGATATCGTGTTTCCTATATTTAGTTACAGCATTTTTAAATCTTTTTGGCTATGCATTTTCTGTAAATGTATTAAAATAAATTATATTTATTTTTGGATGCAGGGATTTGCGGTAAAGTTTTGCATTTTTTCCATTGATTATTATAACCGTAACAATTCATTTGACAATTTACTTCCAGATGGGGTTACTCATGACCAAATAAGACTATACATAATTCTGTGATCTGAAATTGCAAACATAATAATAGATTGTTAATTATTTTCTATTTATATAAATTATCTTATGTATAACACTTTACTTTTTTTAATTATTATATATTTTATATTGATGGAATGGCTTTCTTGCACAGACGTTTTATATAATAAAATACTTATAAACTAAATTCTATGGTTATATCAGATACTATCATTTAAAATTTAATCTCCCAAATTATTATTGAATAAGCAATACTTGGTGGCACACGGCAACGGTGGCCTGATGGGCTGATAGCACTCTTGCCTTCGGTTTAATCCCTCTTTGCATAAAGGTGGAAATTTCCATCATAACCTATAATGCCCAAAAATTATATAAAAGAACAAGTTCACTTTAAGTGGATCGTGTTTGGATACCTTTTTAATGTCCATTGCATAAAAAGAAACATAGCTGTCAAAAATAAACAAGTGTCATTATCAGTGCTTAAAGTTGTCTCATTCCGCTGTTTGTTGTAGTTACAATAAACGTATGATTTCGTTTATAATTTTGTTTTATTATATTAGAGTTTCGATTGCTAAAAAATTGAAAATGAGTGGAAGAAAACACGTGTTTCTGTTATTTTCCTCTTTTATTTCTATTTAGTACTAAGCTAATGATCTAATTTTGGATGATGATGGAAATTTTTAGAATATTGTTTTTTGCTAAATTTATACTATAAATATATACTAAGATTTTTTAACCATTTTCCTTTAATTTTGAACATGAATTATATCAACTTGATTTATTTCACCAATAAAGAAAAAATCATGCAAAGAAGGGTTAACATTTCGTGGTTTGAATGTAACTTTGGGCTTGGATGTTTGTGATGGTTTGGAATTCACCTTAAGCCGCGGGCTCAGGTATAATCAGGAATCTTGTGCAGAAACTGACTTTTGAGTGACAAACTAACCAAACTAGGCCTGATATGTTAGAGAGCATGTAGGAAAATAGTGAATTCGAATCCCGAAAAATGATTCATCATGTTTTATAATGGTGGATTTGGCCCGTTAAATATATCGTGGTCATAAATATTTCATTCTTAGAATGTCCTCCATGTGAAACGGTATATCTGGGAGTGTTAAGCCAAGTGGTTTCTATTTTTAAATTAGGAGTACCCACCCATTTTCGGGGCACATCCACTGGGGCTCCTGCTTATAAATTATTATCGCTTCCGCTCCTGATAATGTCGAAGTATGAAAATCCAATAGAAGTTCGATATTAGAAATTAAAAGAATATACTTGGTGGGACAGAAAACATTCACCTGATGAAAAATACCAATTAAGCCAAATAAAGCTTGTAATATTTTTTAAGTAAGTTTCCACTTAAATATTTTATGTAACTTGACTTTTTGCGTTTTACCTTTTCGGAAAAGATTTATTGCTTAAGAATTTTACTAACATAATTTCTTCCTAAGTTTACAATTTCTACAGAATAAAATCATTTCGTTCATTTATATTGATTATAAGGCGTATTACAATGAGGAAAAGAAGGAAGACTAAGTTATCAATTTACAAATATTTAATCAGAGTTATATATACATACTCATCATGCACAATGACATAAAAAGAAGAAAATTCTCTTGGTGTCTTGAGCGGTGGAAGTTAAGAGCCATTTAAAGAGGTATACAAGTTTATGACACAGGCGCTCAAACTAAAAACCTATCATGCTATCAGAGAACTTGGTATCATCCAATTAATAAAAATCTAAAGAATTAAAAAGGCTAGTCATGTTCTTAAAATAAACAAAAAATGTTCAATACAGAAACAAGTATTAGCTAAGCCCCCTGGTACAATAGTTAGGGAGCAGCCTAATCTTAGATGGGCTAACTACCTAGAAAAAGAACTTGACATTTTAACACATTAACTGCTTATCACGCTCTAGCGCGTGATATGTGGTAATGTCTTAGTAGCCAGTCACGCGCTGGCGCGGGAAAATCCACTTTTGATTGTTCATTCTCTAGTTTATCTGGTAATGCTTGTAGGGTATTTCTGCTGGTATTGGCATGGAGATATGATTAGAAACTATAAATATTTAATTTACAGATATAAAATAATATTTCATTAATAATTTTAAATCATATTTCGAATAATTAGTATGTTGGCTTCTGGGTACAATCTACTTCGATGTCAAGGCAATAACGATCAACCCCATCTCTAGAGGCTGGCAGACAATGTGTTAAGAGTGACTACTTGGAAGACCACGGCCACAAATAGGGAGGCCTGGAGATAAATTATTGAGAAGCCCAGGGCTCACTCGTGCCCATAAGGAAGAAAAGCATATTTCATTTAAGATAACGCGAAAGATTATTTCCTTCTTGATTGCTGTATTATTGCATAGATATAAGTAATTTACTGAAACTTTTATTATGATAACTTCAAATGAGCGCTTATTCGTAGATGCAATGATACCATAAAACGGACTTCAAAGCTTTCAAGAAAAAATTTCCATGAATATTTATCGCTTTCAACGAATAAAAGTCATAACAATAGACAATTTTTTTTTATTTTTGGTTTTATTTTTATATTATTATAATTTTGTTTGAAAATACGAGGATTATAAACATTTTAAAAACGATAAGTTATTTGTTTTGTATATGCATTTGTGTCTTATATTGATCAATTTAACAATTATTTATTCCTTTATGCATCAGAAATGCTTGGTACTGATAGAAGAGACCCAAATATGTAACTGAACCTCAGAAACATATATCGTTTGATTGAATTTAGATGAAATGAATTCAGTGGTTCGAAATAATTTGAGGAAATGTTTCTAGAAAAAAACTGCAAGATGAAATATAGAATACTTCAACAATTAAATTTCAAAATGATTGTTAGAAACACAAAACATTTTTACAAGTTTGAAAAGTTTAAAATTGGAAACATTTACCTTTATGTACATAGTTCAATCACATTAATATGACCACCGCGTTATTTCAACGTTGACGTTAGAACACTAGTCACGGAAGAAGGGTAGAAGCACAGAGTGCAGTTGAACTTAGATAAAGGGTGTGTGAGAGCTTCGGAATATATTGCTATCGTTTGAGTAATGTAAACTCGGAAAGATTTATCACATGTACAAAAAAGGAATAATCATCGAGATCAGGACAAAAGGTTGAAGTATTTCTAAATGGCTGAGTTTGTGAACGGTTGGCGTGCTGTTGTAGTAAAAGTATACCTTGCATGGCAAAATGGGACTGTCCGAAACATGTCCAAACATCCAAAATAATGGGTGTACCACAGGCCATCGATGACAGCTACGGAGATGGATTTGGATGAATAGATGTGCTACTGTTGAGTAGCTGACTGCCTAGATGATCCAAGAGGCTATTAAAAGTGCCTCAAGCTAGTGTTCAATGAACATTGCTGCGTCTGGACTTCGGAAACAAACGCCTGGTTCATGCACCAATGTGGATTGATGTTTATCGATGACGAAGGCTGGAATTTGTAACGAGTGCCGAAAACGGATGTTCACTGAGTGGTGGTGGGTACCATTTTCCGATAAATCTCGTTCCATCGGATAGGTGAAGGTTGGCTATACGACATAAAACCTCTGAAAGCAAACACCCTGCAACCACTGACTTAGCGGTCCAGACTGAAGGTGGAAGCATAATGGTCTGGGGAATATTTTCCTGCCATTCTCTAAGTCAACTCATCATTGTGAAAGGCCTGATGGATCAATACACGTACGCTTCAGCCCTTGGGGACCATGTCTACTCCGATATGCGCATTTTTCCTCAGGATGATGGCATTTATCAGCAGGACAATGCAAGCTAGCTACGTGCGAGCGTGGTTCCAAGGACACTAGGATGATTTTACCATTTTTTTCATGCCCTTAAACTCACTTGACTAACCACTCGAGAATCTATGGGTCGTCTTGATCTGGTTGCGGTATGGATACCAACCCGCGTAATTTGACGCAGCTCGCCAAGACACTAGGATCGGCATGGCTCAACATCTCAGTCAACCTCTTCAAGAGCCTAAATGACTCTCTTCCTGTATGTCTCGCAGCAGTCAACTCTGTGAAAGGGGGTTTTTGACAGGTGGTTACATTAATGTAAATGAACTGCGAACATTTTAATGATAAAATAGAGTTATAATTTTACTATAATTATATAATACAATAAAAAATGTTACTTATTTTAATCTAACTAAAATAACAGTTTGTTTTAATAGGTTTAAAAAGATACCATTACTAATATATTATTATTAGTTTAACTAAAATAACAACAGTCTATTTTAACTCTTTGTTAAATTTTTAGGATGCGTGTTAAAATACATTTAGAAAAGCAACTAAACTATTTCGGAAAAAACTAATCAGACATAATAAAAAACAACGTGAAATAAACGGCAACGAAATAACGGCAATAAAATGATTTTAAAATTTCGAATACAAACTGCAATAAAATTTTTGAAGTGAAAGTTTTTTTCTGTATAAAACATATTTTATTTTTGCAAAGATATTTTTTTAGCTATTTAGTACAGATTTTTTATTGCCATGGAACAATTTAAAATTACAACATGAAGCAAACGAAAAATTTCAAAAATTAAAGTATTACACTTTATTTTAGAAAAAATATTTTTTATTTTATTAAAAATTAAAATCTTCTGTAAATTTTGAAATATGTATAACTATTAATTCTGTATTTTTAACTAGCCATTTGTAAACTGTTATATTTAATCTTCATTATATCTTAAAAAAACTGATTTAATTAAAAATATATTTATAAGAAATCTAAAATTTATTTGGGAGTAACTATTTGTATATAGAACTGATATATCATGAAATATTTTGCCAATAAATGTGTGTATTTTGCAGTTGTTTCAAAATTAAGATATTTTACATTTCTAAATTTACCATTTAAGCTAAAAAAAGTTCATGTTCTTTTGTGAGTGCTTTTAAACTAATACTCACAGAAGTACAATAGTAGCTAGTATTAAAAATTTTTATATAATATTGATTATAAGAAATATCCGAAACAAAACAGCTTAAATTAATTTCCAACTTCTCTTTTAAGGTTTAAAATACAAATTCCATTTTCAGAAAATGAAATGTATTTATTAAATTAACGCAAATATTACAATATGCAATTTTCAATTTTGATTTTTCATCAAAGTTAAAGTTAGATAAATTATATATAATTATAATTAAATATGAACTATTGTGAAAATAATTTTTTTTGCTTAAATATTTGTTATTAATTGTGTATTTATATTTAATTTATAATAAATTATAATTTATTTAATTGTTTTTTTAAAATTATTTTTGTCATAAATCTTAATGCTGATGAGAAGTTATCACAAATAGTACAAAAAACAATTGATATAACTGCATATTAATTGTTTTCTATATTATTTGTGACAAATTCTCATAGCTTTGATATGAATAGATTGTTTTAATGTAGAAAAAAATCAAATGTATAGTATTGAAAAACGTTAGGTAGTATCATTAGCAGTAACTCAGATAGTTATACGTATTCAGATATATATTCATGTATTGAAGAAGTTCCTTATAGACGAAACAGTTCTTTTCAATTTTTTTTCTATTCATGTAAAGTTGTTGAAAAAAAACCAGATTAATTTTTCACATGTATAACTTTATTTAAAAAGAGATCACATATTATAATTCACAAGACAAATTACAGTAAAAACCTCTACTTTACATCAAAATATATCACACACATTTATAGGGATTATTCAATGAATGAAATAATTAAAAAAAATTTTAACTTTTTTCTCTAAGTGTAGTAGTATACTGAAACACTGTTTAATGTATATACCAAATATATGTATAATTAATATTTTGATATCTTCACTTTTACTTAGTTTGTAAACTAGCTGGAAAATAAAATTCTAATTACCTACTTTAGAAGGAGAAATAAAGGTATAAGTCTATATTGATTGTATTGATTTTCAGATTTTTGTGAAAGAATGTCCAAATCAGTTAGTTATCGCTATAAATTACATACTATATATAATGATCATTGACTACAAGTACATAAAATATTCAGCGCGAAATATATCTCATTTCATTTATTTAATAATCCCCTGTAATTTATGACTGACAGAGAATAAATTGTGCAGAATTAAGTATGTATAGGTCATAAATTAATGCAATTAATAAATATTTCATTTATAAAACTCTTCCAATTATTTTTTTATCTAAAGCTCATCATGCTCTTTAGTTAGATGATTTACTTAAGCTCAAATTCTCCAGCAAAATTTTTCATCATTCACTTAGTTGTCGTTTGCAATATTTATTGACATAGAAAAAGTTGAAGAATGATTGTGTTGGAAAATTTCTTTTAGCTTGACGCCTTGATGTATATTTGGAGATTTAATTTTATTTATATAAAAATGGTTTCTAGTAAACTAAGTGTAATATTTATTTTAATTTCTAAATATGTATTGTATACAGAGAACAATGAAATATATCCTACATTTAAAAATATTTACAGGTACACAACTACTACGTAATTCTAAAAGAGTCAAAAATTTCTTATTTTCTCTTAATAAATAATTAATCTTTAAATTTTCATGAATTTAAAATTCAAAATTTTAAGAGTATCTTTATTTTTTTCAATAAAATAAACACAGAAAATTATTTTAATTTTACACTGCAACTATAAGTTTAAAAATCATTAAATGTAAACTATCAAAAATTAATTTAGCTCAATTAATACAATGCTCAGTTGATTTTACAAAAAAAACATAGAACTGAGATTTTAATTTAAGAAAGCATAGAAATAAAGTAATATATTATATTTATTATTAAAATAAACAAAATTAATATTTTCTAACTGGTATTATTGTAGACACATTCAAAATTATCAAATAATTCCATTAATCACTAAATAAAATAATCAAATTAACTTGTGGAGAAAGGCGTTGTTATTGGGAAAGGGAGGTAAAGATTAACATGAGTTTCTATTTCTTTTTTTCATTCTTCTACTGTTATGAAAATGCATGTAATAGATTACAATTTCGGTTCAAGCATGAATATTTGTTAAAATTCAGAATCAACATTAGCTCCAGTGGAACTTTGTAACACTTGGGAATAAAATAAAATCTATTCCAATTTAAAGAAAGATCCCTAATTTTCAGGACCGAAAATATTAAAAAATTTCAAGTTGAAAATTATTCGGAAAACTTTCTTTTTAATATAAGTACTGGCGAAAAATAATCCTGGTAAATTCTTCGAATATTTCATTGTTTCATCTTGTTGCTTACCTAATAATTACTTTGTCTTTTATAGGTTTATAAAGTCAAATATTAAACTTTGATAAGGACACATTGAAATAATATATTTCCTCTTTTATTAATTAATGAGGAATAATATTATTATGAGGAATAATTAATGAGGAATAATATTACAAAAATAAGTAAATTCTGTGCAGATATTCTAATCGAATTAAGGAAATAAATAAAATATTAAGATAGATTTGATTTTGAAAGATTGCCTATTTATTTCAATATTTAAACTGCCAGTGTAACACAGTAAATTTTCATCATACACTACAAATATTAGAAATTATACCAATTTCCGCATGCTATGGGTACTTCTATATTTGATAATATTATACTTATTGAGTTATGAACAAAAGTAAATATTTATTGATATTAAATGTGGGTCTTGAGAGACTAATATATTTTTATTGAATATTAAAAGTTGAAAATGCTGAAATAAATTGCATTGTCATAATTGGCATAGTTTTAGTGGGATCTCTTTGTCATTAGCATGACTTTCGTTTTCCGTAGAAATAGTTTCCTTGCATATATCAATTGCATTTCTTTTTCTGGGTTCAAAACAAATCCGAAACTTCTTCAATGGAGAAAGATTCCCGTCTCATGGGTGTTCTACTCTTGAAAGGATCAACGATTGTATTTGGCTTCAATTGAGTAGAGTTCATTGGAAGGTCAGAGAGGTTTGCCAAGGTGACCTTGGAGGACTTATTCTTGTTCAAAGTATAACGCAACCGCATCCGGTAAACTGATCTTCTCATCATATCTGTTACCTGAATCCAAAAAAAAAAAATAATAAATAATAAATAAATAAATTAAAATAGTTCCAAACTATTCTGAAATCTTTACTTAAATTCTGTTTGTTCAATGTATAATTTTCTTAAATTAGATTTTATATTGCTACATTTATAATTATAACATTGGCACAGTAAATGATATATATATAACAATGCAGCATAATAAAGTAGTTAACATTTTTTTAAGAATATTTAACATCATATTTTATTATTGAATTTATAGAGCATTTAAACAAAATTTGAAAATTGGAAACAAATACCATGCATAAAATAACAAGGCACATTTTAAAAGCTTTTTGGAATGGTACAGTAATCAAGGCACACTAAAAAATGCATTGTCATTTTGTAAAAGTAGCAATGCATCTACATGCTCATTCATAAAAACGCACATATTTATACAATGCACATTATACGAACATTCATTCTCTTACAAAAAATTCATTTCCCATGCACAAGATATAAAAACAAAGGTTTGCCAATGTTAAATGATTCATTCAAACAGGCTTTGACGTAATATAACTTTCCTTCGTCACAAACATGGAAAATATGTTTTGTTACTTCCATAACAAAATATTTTTATTAATAACCATTGAAGTCGCAACACCAAGAGAAAAAACATTATGAATACTCAAAATCTTGTGACAGAAATAAAAGGTTGAAATGGGCAAATGATTAGCATTTCAGTGAGTTTGTATAACGCTGGAAGGGCAATTTATACGTAAGACCTTGCATGAAAAGAAGGCCGTGCTGTTGATTTCCAATTTAGAAACTGCTTTTTAACATCGGAAAATTTTAGATCATCGTGTTAAACCATGAATAGGAAAAAGAAATGTTCACCAGCAAGTGACAGAGTTCCGATTTTAAAATGTCTGAATTTGCAGAATCGTTGCCTGTTGAAAATAAGCATTCCATGATATTGCCATTCACAATGATCGGAATTCCATCACCAGCATGTGAGTTTGTAATCAATTGGTTGTAGATGGTCATACTAAAACTTTGGATTAACAAAAAATAGATTTGCTTACAACACATTACCCAATCGTGCATTTAGGACATTTGGATCAACAATGACTGTCAGCACGGAAACCGTAGACTTGGATTCATTTGCATTGCAATAGTGTTTAATGACCATTTTGCCAATGACAAAGATTAGTACAAGCCATCATTTTAAATTCCTTTTATGCGTGTAGTATTCTGATAGCTGTACATGCGTCTGGAGGCTCCGAGGACATACGAGGTTCAGTTGCCTTCGATATTGTGATATGGTCCTTGCACCAAGCATGATCACATGACAGTCACTGGGTGCACGACACGCACAGTTTTAATTCAGGTCAACAGTAGTTTGACTTGTAATAAGGCATATATCTGACATTTAAAGTAAGTGGTTGTCAACTACCTTCGAGGTTTGAGAAGTATCCTTTTCCATCGCAATAATACAACTGTACATGTTGCACTTCATGTTCTGATCCTTTGTGATGGAAAGGATATTCGATTGTTGTACTAGTTTCCACCGACTCCAGATCTCTCACCTATTCAAACTATCAAATTATGGATTACTGAGAAATTGGCCTGTGACCCTTCTCCAGTTAATGAATTGTGTAAAAAGACTTAAATCAGCATGGAATGGCATGTCATTGTAATCCATACTCAATTCCCGATTCAATTCCTTACATACTGAAGAAGAATCACTTAAACTTCCAAGAACGGTAAATGCTTCTTCTAATTTTGCATATTAGTGAACATCAAATTCCCTACAAATTTCATCATTTTCTCTTTATGCCATACTTTTTACGCAAACTAGATACCTTTATTTATTTCCTTGGGTTGCAATTTTAATGGTTAGAAAATTTCCAGATTTTTGATAAATAAAATGTTACAGCTTATTCTAATTCTATTCAAATAAAATTCCAAAAAAGCTGTCATACTTTGAATGTAGTTGTGCACTACAAGAATGGATATTTCACAGTGCCACTAATAGTAGAAGACAGAAATTGTTGAGTTGTCATTGTAAAAATTAAACATCATTCACGATTTCATTCATCAATTTGAAAAAAAGTATTCATCGATTTCATCATCATTCATCCATTTGAAAAAGCATCATTTACAAAAGTGTAAAATAAGGATTTAATATCAAATGGTACCACACTCATAAACATGAAAATGAAAAATTAAGAATATCGTTAACTGATTGGTGCGTCATTTCCAACAGAACTGTATTCATGAAATGTTTGAAAAACTTAATTAGATGTCACTAAAATTTTTTATCGATAGTGCTTTTTCCTTTATTTTAACCTTAACCGTTTGAGTGCTGAAGAGTTTTCTTGTATATATGCTAAAAGGACGGAATGAAATGCCTAATAATTTAATTAACAAAACAAGATAAGCGCGATTTGCGCTTCGCCTCACTTAAACGGTTAATACGTAATGTAATGTTTCGTAATTCTTCTTTTTGACGCGTCGTATTATGTTGTTAAGATTTCATTCGCTACAAAATCATCATTGCTCATTAAACTTTTTGACTGACTTTGTTCTCATCAGACTAATGATTTCGGAATTTTCTCGAAAGAGTGCAACTCTTTATTTTATATCATAAACACAGACACTTCTATATACTTCAACACGCCTTGTTTATAAATCAAACTGCGGGTGTTTAAAAACTGAAGAAGTTCGATAAAACTTTGAAATCCATATGCTTAAACAGAAACATGCATTTCAGAAAAAAACTAAAAAGTAAAAGAGAAATAAAGACAAGCATGCGTTTCCACAAAACATGCACGTACTGCTTCATATAAAGAAAGGGCCTCACAGCTCCACGTCTGCCACGGTGTCCGGGAGCCACGACCATCTTGCTTAAGGGCTCCGATCGTGTGGAACGCCTCCAGTCCGAAGAGGATGTTAGGTTCCTCTGTAAGCGAATCCTTTGAATGGAACGCTTCACTAACCCTTGGATCTACAACAAATATAAATCATCTCTGTCACTTTTTTCGAATAAAAAATAGTAAAATGACTTTAACACTAAACATACCGGAGATTTTTTTTATTCGGCAAAATTAATGGGAAAATGGGTCAAATGACCCCTTTCGGAAGTTTTAGTGTTAAGCGAGTAGACATTAGTTGATTCCTCTGTTATTTTTAGAATATATTAAGCAGATGTTTGTGTATAAATTATTCAATGCAAATTATTTCCTTTCATTGTTTATAGTTCATTGTAAGAATCGAAAGCACTTTGAGACAACATTCGGCCGCACCTTCCTCCACTCCTCTTCGACACTCAAGGAAGAGGTTAGCGGGAGAGCTGGCGGCATGTATGGAACAGAGTGTACATGTCTCTGTAACTTTGAACTTCATTTTTGGGGTCCTAAGTCATTGGGATCGTTATGATTTGGAGACGTCAGTTTCAGAATAATCATATTATTATTTAGGCTTCTTAAGCCATCTTATATAAGGGATTTATAATTGGAGGCGTCAGTCTCAGCATTTACAAATAGTTAATTGTTTGGGCTACTTTAGCCAGCTTCATTAGTTATTTAAGTGTGTAAAAGACGCCACTCTCAAAAATATATCTATCAGCTTCTCAAGCCATATGTGAATGATTTCAAATGCTTGTTTTGTGTTGCGATGCTTAAAAAATTAAATTAAAATTAGCATCTGTAATTTTTTTCGTAATTATTTCAAAAGAACTTAAGCAAATTGATTTATCATTATCGGATTACCAATTCAAAATAGAAAGAGAGAAGTTTTGCTAACAGAATTAAATTTTATTATTAATTAAAACATAATGTAAATAGTTCCTAGTCATAAAATGTTTTGATTATCTATGTAAAGAAGTTTGATATTAGATTGGGAAAAATAAATCCATTATTTTCAAATGATTTTCAATACTTTATTTAATATTTTTCAGATTCAATTTATGAAAATGATATAAACTTCCCATGGTCGAGCTTAAGCTTATGTTCTACGCTAAGAATGTTAATATACATGTCCACTTAATTTAACATCAAAATATCAATCAACGAAACTAATATTTTCACGTAATTGGTTATTACTGTACATGAACTATTGACATCATTTACTATTCCAGCCGCCTGACTTGCAGATTTGCTTTTATCAAAGAAAAATGGTAAAATGTAATGAATTTTCTCTTCGCTAATTTCCATTTTTATCCCCCTGTAAATCACAACAGAATGAAACAAATAAAAAACTATAAAAGAGTTTTTTTATTGCGAAATGCCACATTCTCAACCAGCATACGTCAGAAATTTTTAGATTGATTCTTTGTACGAAATATAAATCTTTATAGACATCTATTGAAAAAATAATGGATTTCTTTCTCTCCAACCTATTATTTTGTTATGAAATATTTATGATTCATTGTTTAATGTTTCATTGTTTAATGTTTGAAGACTGTGATAATACATATATTTATTGAAAAAATCATTTTATAATACAGTAATGAATATAGGAGCAATTTTTTATTAAAATGTATACGCATCTACGTATGATTAAAATGCACACGTATGATACACGAAAATTAATTTATTGTATATCATAAAAAGTAATACATATGCAATTAAGTTTCGGAAATTCGGCTTATAGCTATTCCATATGTATACTTTTAAAATTATTTTTAGATGTATAGAAAAAATAGAATATATCGATTCTTATTATTATTTTTCAAAACTCACTATAAGTAGTAAGAATGTTAAATCTGTAATATATTCCATGTAGAGAGTTACAATAAATGATTTTTTATTGATAGTAAAATTTGAATGATAATGTTATGAAGCATTTTGCCAAAAACTAAAATTTTAAAATATTTGAAAATCTATCCTGCTTTATCTTTAAAAAACATTTTACCTATTTGTAACAATATCAAATTTCATTGTCAGAAATGAAGATGCATAAACACCATTTTGTACACCGATAGATCAATATGAGAGGAAGAGATGCCTCTCATATTGATTCATCTTCATTACGAAGGAATTAAGCAAAACAACGTCTGATCTAAAAATCATGGTTATTCAAAAGAAATTTTGTGCTTCAATCACTGCTCTCTGTTATGACAAATATGCATATAATTTAAAATTGAAAGATAATATCTTCAAATTGTGTTTTCAACCGAAAGAAAAATTTCAAATAATTATTCCTAAAAAAACAAATCAAAGTTCGTTTGATATAGCGTCCGAAAGTGTATTAAAAATGGGCGCGTTATGCAGATGATAAATTTGTTATCGATTGAAAATTATTTTATTTATAATATGTCTATACATCTCTTAAGACTAATTTAACTATATTGTTTATAAAGAAAACATTTTATTGATGTTTTGTGAATTAAATTCCAGGAAAAGGATATAAAAATGCAATTTTTACATAAGATTATTCATGAAATTGGATATTTATAAATTTTAAAGTTGGTACAATGCTATGAGTTATTCATTAGAATCGAATGAAATTCCTTCCAAAAACAATTAGGAATACAGATAAGTTAATACATTTTCAAAAATGATATTGGCGGTAAAATCTGTATTGAAGTAAATTTGCATTGCAATGGTAAATTGCAATAAAGTTTAATATCAAAATAATGTTTGCTATCAACATTTAATATTTTAGGAGTAAATATTTAATATAAATTGATCGAGAGAGAAGATTCTAAATTCTACCAGCAGAGCTCATAGCAGAATAGTAAACCGCCTTTATTTTAATTTAATGATTCATGGATTTTTTTCCCACATTTGGTAAATTTTAAAGCGAAAGACTGGGTGGAATTGATCTTGATGTATCAATGGTGATTCGTCATAGGAAGACAATCAAAAGCAATACAAGATTGTTTTTGTGCAATATTTCTTGCTAACATCAACAACAAAACAAGTCTTACGACCAACCATCAAAATAATTAAAGATCACGTGTGAAAATATTCCAAGAGAAAAAAATATAGTAGTGCAAAAATTAGACTTAAATAGTGAAAATAACTCTTCAGAATACCCAAATCAAAGCAATACCCAAATCTTAATATTGAGTCAAAAAAATAGTAGAATTCATAATTCCTTTATTATATCCTATGTATGAAATCCAGATGACAATAATTTTTAAGTGATCTAAATAATTGACGTTAGTCAAGAATGTCACATAGAAGGCCTTGTCTTAAGTTAAGGGGCCTTCTTGGATATATCACTTAACATCTATTAATTTTGTACATTATGTTGTTTTGTCTGATCTCGGATTGTCTAACAAAGCTAGAAAATCTTTATAAATTTAAAAAATATACAAAAAATCTAAAAACAATAGAGGATCCTGTAAGATCTGGTCCTTTATAAAATCTAAGAAAAATAAAATAGCTGCCGAAATAATCCTGTCAGCCTCACACCAATGGCTCACACCTGGGGTACTTTGGAAAGACCTACCAGGGTATTTTCCAAAATACCCCAGGTGACAAGGAGGAAATCTTCCAAGTCATTTAAATTCCATCTTCTAATGGAGAGATCTCGCAATAATAAACATTATATATGAAAATGATGAAACTTTTTTTACTACAAAAATCAACGAAAAACACTGAGCATAATATTGAAAAATCACGTATTTCTTACCTCACCATTCAAATAGCAAAATATCAAGGATACCAGGAAGCCCTAAAAACAAAAACAAAGAAAATTAAGATACGGTACATATTAAATAAAGTAATATACAAATGCTAAGCATTCTTTAATCATTCTACATATATTATACTCCATGAAGACATCATTATGTAGCTCGGAACCTAGAAAAAACTTCTAAATTTTGATAAAAAATAAAAATAGGGTATGAATTCATTAATCTTTATTAACTATAACCAGCTAGCAAATACTTTTTTACTTATATAAGAATATTATGTTTGTAAAAGTACAATTAAAAAATTGGTTATTACAAATTCCATTTACTTCGTTTACAACCAATTAAATCAATTTAACTCATTAATGCCTATAATTATTGAAGATAGCAAAATGTTAATTTTTTTTATCGTAAATAGTATTTAAATATTACCATTGTGTTAAAATAGGTATTTTTATAGTGAATTAAACAACTAAACAATCTGTTATAGAATGAAATTAGAATGCTACCAAATGTATATCAGCAGTATTTTACAATTTTAAACTAAATATTACAGATATCTGAAAAATATAACTTGCCAATAATGAAGATTTTTCTATCAAAATTACTTATGTAAATCAAAATTAGTGGATAAATATTTGTTACATTGAATAGCTATTTGAAACAAAGGGTTCGTTGTAGAAAAGAGTACCACTTGGTTTAGCGATAAAATTTAATTTCTGATAATCCTGACATTTTCTCTTTATTTGTTTTTCGAGTAGCAGCAGCGGCCATTTTGTTACTCATATATTAGCACCATATGTTTAACGTGTCAAAGCCACCATTAGCGAATATGA
The DNA here is from genome assembly GCA_026290005.1 of Latrodectus geometricus. Classification (NCBI taxonomy): domain Eukaryota; kingdom Metazoa; phylum Arthropoda; class Arachnida; order Araneae; family Theridiidae; genus Latrodectus; species Latrodectus geometricus. The sequence goes on along the minus strand of JAPDSC010077335.1, from coordinate 4,977 downwards.
CTGATCTTAGTTTGGGACGGGATTCGATATCATTACATTCAGATAACGAGAACAGATGTGGTAACCAATGAGACCACCGCAGCTCTAACTGACATGTCTCAAACTATTTTTCATAATATTATCGTTGATTAATATTAACTACGCTAACTTAAATTGCAGAATGGAAATATACAGCACTCACTTGAAGGCCATCCATGGAGTAGTTGAAGAAGGTGTAGCTCTCGAGGGCTGTGCAGTTCTCTGATCTCGGTGGGCGGTACAGGACAAGAAAGAAGTGAAGGCCGAACAGAGGCACCAGGACAAGAGTGGCTCGAACAGCTTTCCTAGGAAATGGAAAAGAGATATACATTCCACATCACACAATGGCTTCAATGTATTTTTAAGGATTTGTTTTCTTTTGGTACGTACTTAAAAAAATTGCGAAGCATTCAACTAACATATAATATCTGATATTTGAAAATAAATACCATAAAAACATATAAAATGACACGAATAAAAACATATAAAATGACATGAATAAAAATACATTTCATTAGTCAATATCTAATTTATTTCCCCATAGAAATAGCACTTTCCGTAAGTAGAATCATGCAAGTATTAATGTATGGGCCGCTATGGCCTAGTTGGTTAGGGTGTCCTTCTCGTTACCGAAAGGTGGCGAGTTCGAATCCCGGCTTAGCCTAAGATCAGTCGTGTTCACTAATGGTGACTGGGGCACATAAAATTTGTCGGGTCGCGATGTCCTCCATGTTCCCATTCCAAATTAATACCTCTGGGAGTGGTTGGAGCCAGACTGTGGTCTTCTCTGGTTTCAATCTTTAAACTGGAAGATTCAGATGGTGCTGCTATCTTTGAACCAAAAGTCGTACTTCCACCTTTGTATGAGTGTGCTCTATTCAAAAACGGAAGACGCTCTCTCTCTAACGGGCGGATTTGGCGTTGCCAAGTGTCATTAGTAACAACAACTACAAGTATTAATAAATATTTTTGATCCATTCTCATGAAAAATTTCCTAGTACATAAGTTTTTAGAAATGACATTATTTTTATTAAAATCCCTTATTAAAAAATATTTTTAATTACAGAAAAATAGAACAAAAAATCCATTTTGTATTATTTTTGAATAAAGTTGATTCTATATTACGTTCTAAAGAGAACCTATTATTTCTAACAGTAGCAAACTCAAAAATCATAAAGAGAAAATTTAATTAAAATACTGTTATGAAAAAAACACAAACAAAAATTTTAATAAGTAATTGTCATAAAATTTTTGGTTCCACTTTAAGCAAAATGTTTATCACAACTAATTTGTGCAGAAAGTAATCAAATATGTCATTAAAATTAATTTGCCAATAAAAACTTTTTATTAGCTGAAAACAATAAAATATTTGTTTTGTTTCAAAAATTGCACAATCTATCAAAAAGCTTTGATAAATAAAATACAGAATGTACCTATATAAAAAAAATTAAATTAAATTTATTCAAGGATGACATGAAGAAATGGTTGAAAAAATTAAATTACCTGAATTGACTGGGTTCATTCATATGAGTTGCTCGTAACTTTGTCACAAGGACGCGGATAATGTTGCACAAAAACGCAAAATTCAGCTGTAAAAAAATCATATAAATAGTTTAAAAACATTTAATATGCATAAGTCCATTAATTTTACGTGAACTTTAATGCTTCATTTGGATGTTTTGGATGATCAGCCTTGTGCAAATGATTCAAACTGTTTTGTGGTTGATCTTTAGTTCTAGATTGATAACATGCTTTCCAACGAAGGGCATTTTTTATTTTCTGGATATTTTCGATGATGGGCCTACCTGTGTGAGTTGAATTTTTAACATCAAATGCATAAGAATGGAAATCATTTAAATCAGAATGACAACAGTATCTGGACTTTGAATACCATTCCCGGACTTCCACTGTCTCGCTAGTATTTTCGCCTTTATTCTGGAAGAACTGTGAATGTACTGCGTTTTCTCTCTTTGTTGACCTACATTTTTAACCCTCTGTATCTTATAATTGAATGGACCCAATAATAAACTTATATTTTTTTTGTGTGAAATGTGATCTTTCCTACTAGAGTAAATGTCAAATTGTATGATCGATACTTAACAAGATATCATACACTACAGTCATCATCCTATAAAATAATGGATTTTTTCCTCCAACTTAATTTTTATATATATATATATATATATATATATATATATATATATATTAATAGCCTCATAATGACAAAACGTATTTCAACCACACCTGTATCAGCTATAATGAGAGAAAAAAGCAGTTGAAAGCAGCATATTTCGTGGTTATTTCTTTGACAGATGCAAAAGATGGTTTTGGGTGACACGAAAGATGGTGGGTGGTAGTAAAAATTATTCCTAAGCATTTGTATAATCAAGTTAAACATATTTATTACTTATTATATCTAAAGAGCAAACATCATCTCTTAGACTAAATGTGTTAGGCATATATATTTCTTTTTTTCAGTTAAAAACTTTTTTCTTTTAGTATTCCTAAATGCTGGAATGGCTTTCATTGACATTTATGATGTCTATTTATAGTATTATACAGAAATAAAAGACACTTAAATTAATTAAAAATTATTAAATTAAATAAAATTAAGTAATAATTCAAATAATACACATTTTTATATGGATTTGATAAAAGGCACTTATAATAACTTATTTAGAAATTATGTTAATCTTATTAGTAATAAACAAAACACTAACAAACAGTTTTACACTTAGTTATGTATACAACACAAATTTTAAACTCAAATTTTCTATATTAATTTTATTGCCATTATCTAACTAATAATAGTTAATTTTAAAAAATTATAGTAAAATGTACTATCATTATTTATTTAACTAAAATATCCCATTGCTTATATATTTAATTAGAATTGTCAAATTTGAAAAAGCGCTCTTCGAATGAAAATTTATGGTTTTTTTTGTGATTTTAGAAACGGTTCCTTGTGTGACTAGAATGTTGAACGAAGTAACTTTAAAAACCACAAAACAAATAATAACTTTAAAAACCACAAAGAATAATGAAATTTGTGATTTTATTAGTATTTGCTGTTTTACGATTTATGCAAACTCTAACTTTAAGAATTTGAGAAAATGATATTTTGAAACTACTAAGAGAGAGACTACATTTTTTTGTGTTTGATAAAACTGAAATTTAAAAGAGTTAAGATAAATATCACACATGCAGTTAAGCGAATTGAAAAACGTAATATTGAAAATGAACAGCAATTTTACAGGTATTACCACCCAAATAATGTGATGGAAGCAATAACGAAGATTCCAAATGGGAATATAATAACTTGATTATTTCATCTTCCCCTGTTTATACCTCATGATAACATTCAATTATTTGAAATTGGTAAATAATATTAATATTAGTTTGGAGAGAAAGAAATTCAATTTTACACAACTAAGGAGTTATGTATTTAATTTTGATTTAAGCAAACTTAAAAACATCTAAGATACTTACTGGCTAATTATTATTAATTGGTATCAATATATATTCTATGGGTAAATGGTTAATGTGATAGATATCTCATAAAATATCTGTCAAACAATTTCAGATTTATGCTCGTTAGAAAGGTAACACCCCGCTTTAAAATATTATTTTCGTTTTTTTTTTTTGGTTCATTTAGTTGTTACAGAATGTTAAAAATGGAAGTCAACAGAAGAAAATTCGTTACATTTTATTTTGATAAAGGCGAAAATGCAACTCAGGAGTTGTTGTTTTCTTATCCCCCTGATGCAGGAAAGCCCACACCAGGTCCAGAAGATTTGGCATAGGGTAGTATGCTGCTTCTTTCTTCGAAGAAGAGCCACAAGGGCAGAAGACTGACTTGACCTCTGAACACACATGCCATAGCTACCAGTTTATAGAGTAGACAACCATTCCTACAAGGAAAGTACAAAGACAGGATAGAGAGAGAGAGAGAGAAAATACATCCATGCCCGAACTGAGATTCGAACCCAGACCTCCCTATCCGCAGTCAGGCATGCTAACCACTAGAGAGAGTAGGCGGCAAGTCAGGAGTGGGGGTCGTTTATGGTCCTGATAGTGTAACAGTATGCGAAATTCCCGTTTATAGTTAATTCAGTTCAAGTATATTTGCTGTTGAAAATGCACCTCACACAGGTAAGTCCACCGCCGAAAATGTCTATAGAACCACTGAAATGATCGATGTTGACCAGTCTCAACAACATGGGAGCTGTCATTTAGGGTCAATTTTTTTGCAAACAACCCATAAATATATATTTAAATGTTCAGTAGTTGGTATGGTAGCTAAATATTTTTTAAACCGTTATTCATACATGAGTTTCAAGTTTTCATAAATTTTCTTGATGACGACCCGCAAGCATATATCGTTCAATTTCTTCTCATAGTAAGAAAATATTAACTTGAAGCATTTAAATTAATTTTACTAAAAAACCGAAACTTAAATCTAATACATCTTATAACAAAACATAGTGTGAAATACTTGTTTCATTACTTAAAGAGCCTAATATAAAAATTCTGATTTCTAAGTTGTTCCATTTCTAACGGAAAATTAAACATGGATTCTAATTTTCATATATTCTTTCTAAAGTAATTTTATAAATAAAAATATTTATACTATATCATCAATTTTATTTTGCAAACAAGTAAAGTATCAATAAATTTAAGCTATCACTTAAGGAAAAAAAAATTAAAATTTTTTATATTAATTTGATGTATTTATGGTTAATTACATTGTATGAATGAAATCAAATCATTCTTTTTGTATAAGCATTTGACATCGATTGAAAAATCTAATTTCGCCAGTAAGTCCTTAGGAACTTGTGTTTACTTTGCAATACATCATGAAATATCGTTCTTTCTCACCATAGTTAAAAGGAGAAAGAGCGTTTTTTGAAGCATAAAATCCCGGGTTCATTCATATAGCCACTGTTGAGCAACGGCAGA
>JAPDSC010077334.1:0-11149 GCA_026290005.1 Latrodectus geometricus | reverse complement strand
TGCATTACAGTTCTCTTAGGCTATGTTACTATGTTTAAATAGGATCAGCACGTGTGATTAAAAGTCAAATAATTACACAACTATTCAAGTTCCATTGCTTCATTTAAAAAATAATGTTTGTATATGTGTAATAATTATGTTTATATATTTTTGAAAATAAAATTTATATCATGATTATCTATATTGTATAGATTTTGTAATCATTAAAAATATGTAAAAATAGAACCGATTAACATTTAAACAATTTTAATAATAATTCATGAAATAATATTTCAGGATCTAAAAAAAATCAGTTAGATAGTCTGAAAAATAAGTTTTATATTTAAGGTATTATTTTATATAAATGGGTTTCATAATGGTTTCCATAATTATTAAAACATGGTAATTAGTACCAATGCGATTTATTTTTACGTTTCTGAATAACCTTTATAATATAGCAAATTGAAAAAATGGTATATTTGAGTATACATTTTTGACAAATAATGAATTTAAAGAAATATTTGTATTTAAAAGAAATAATAGCTTACATAAATCTTTACTAAAGGAGCTCTTGTTGAGATGTTTAAATTTTTAATATTAATTATTTATTTAATTAAGGTTACCGAAGAAAGGAAAATTTTTTTCAGGAATAATAGATATGTGTAAATTTCTGCAGGCTTTTTTTTTCCAAATGATCTGTTATTCTGTTTATAAAGAATAGTCTGAAAATAATTTTGGTTTTTATTATACTTTATCAGATGATATCTTTAAGCAAATTAATACCATCGAAATGAAACTGCGACAACTTTTAGGAGAGAAAAAAACATAATACTACACCTGAACCAAATTTTACTGAAAAGGATTATCCTAACATAAACTTTTAATTTAATAATGAAAAAAAAATAAATATAGATTTTAACAATGTGTTTTTATACCAACTAATTGCAATAATTAAAATAATACAATACAATATTTAAGTAACGACAATTATGTTAGTAATGTAGAAATGTAATAAAGTATCAGATATCTACTCCAGATACATATAGTGTATGTGACAGTCTGAATGCAAAAAACAGTACTGGGATATCTACAGTTATTTTTTTTGAATAACAGTTATTCTACAATTATTTTTTGAATAACAGTTATTTTACAATTATTTTTTGAATAACAGTTATTCTACAATTATTTTTTTGAATAACAGTTATTCTACAGTTATTTTTTGAATAACAGTTATTCTACAGTTATTTTTTTGAAATAAAAAATTTATTTCTTGCATAAAGAAGTTTTTTTTTTTTTTTTAATGTAAAAATAACGAATAAGAGATTTAACAATGAAATTTACTTTCACGCTGCAGTTTTTTTCAAGAATTAAAGACCATTTTTGTAAATAATATTATTTTACAAAGGTGATTTTTGTCTGGCAATTGCCTTGAAATATAAGTATTACTTGCGAGATGGGATGCTTTAATTTTATTTTGTTTCAAACTACTTACTCTCTTCCGAATCTTCTCACTAAGTATAGGTTTCACGAGCTTCCAGCCAATCTTATAAATGGGAGGAATGTTGATGACATGAAAGGATTTGAGAAAGCAAGGACAGGCACGCTGCAAATTGAATGCCAAAACATATTAAAAATGAAACGTAAGAACACTCAGAAAAACATTTGAATACTAGTTGAAATTTTCTCAATACATTTAAATAAATTAAGTTTGAGATTATTTTTGTTCAAGGCAATATACCTTGAGTAAGTAAAACATATTACTACCTACACAAAAATCATACGTTTGATGTTTTTATTACTTGGTAAAGGAAATGCGATGGTCTAAGATATATTTCTTGGTAATGTTTTAGGGTCAATTCTTTTGATGGGCATGTACGAAAGTTATGCACAGTTATACGTCGTTACCTAATAAATTTCATTCTCACATAGAATTGTACATCCTGAAACTCAGGCATTTTTAAATTTTTTAATGCCACAAATCAAACTGCAAAATCTGTTTATGGGATTTTTAGGATGATTAGAAATATTTCTAATAATTCTGCTTTTAAATTAACTAAATCTTACTTTCTAATGAAATCTGAAAACAATGAAATCGACACATAGAAACATTAAATTATAATCTTCAAAATTCCGTTATTTTCTCATTTTTTTCCCCTTGTTATCAGTGCCTTGTTTCTTTATTGCTATTTTGATGCAGAATTAGGGTATTCTGAATATAAGTTATGTGACCTTTAAACTGTAACTCGATTGAGTGAATGTATTTTTCTAAGAATATTATGTAATTAAAAAGCAAATTACTAAAATTGTTAGTGTATAGTTGTTTAATTAGTATACAGTTGCTGTAATTATTAATTGAAGGATTATAGGAGAAAAACGTTAAGTTTTTTGGATAAAAGAACTCGAATTCCTTCATTAAAAATTTTGCTTATAGAATATAATTTACTGTAATAAAAACTAGAAATTTTGTTAAATCAACATATGGACTATCATTTACTGTTAACCTTCAGCTATTATTCATCTTCCTAATACTTGCATAATACTTGATGGTAAATGTTTAATTTATCTTTATTGAAGATAAAGTGAATTTATATTGATTCAGTGCAATTAAGAAACTATCAATGATATATTTTTGAATCATAACTTCAGAAAATTTTGCAACGCTTTAATAGTGGTTTATTTGTTGCAATGTACTCCATTACTAAAATTAAAACTTGAAAACTTGATGTATTCTAGAATAATTTGGCTATCTGATGCTTTACAAAAGATCGATGAATTTATCATTAAGAATGATGACTTAATCGTTTTGTATATATATATATATATATATATATATATATATATATATATATATATATATATATATAGACAATGGTATATAATGGTAGAGAACTATCATTTAGACGTTACCTTACAACACGTTTCGTCTGCAACAATAAATCTAGCCATTAACTTTTTTGATTTATTGGAAAGTTTAGCTAATGCCGAATATACCTGCTTTACCATGAAACTACATTTATTATATGAGAAAGAGCCCACACTTTAATCATTGGCATAACTCAGTTAACTAGAACAAGCCGTAAATAAAACTGAAACTTTTATATTAATTCCTAACAAGAGATACCAATTGGTTGAAGGTTTTACCTGTAGAGTGATTGTTCCAAAAATCAACCACTTGCTCATGGCTAAAACTTGCTGTACCGTAAGATCTTTGAGGTCTAAGAGGACAACAAAACCCGTAACTTGATTAACTGGATTATCTGAAGCTGATCGAATACCAATTACTCCACCAAATATGGCATCCCACGCTGGAACTTCGTCAGGATTCCAAGCATCTAGAAGAAAAAATTAATACCAAGAAAGCTTAACAAAATAATATTAAGAAAATTGTATATTTTTCAAATTAAATTTTATCAACTCAGAAAAGTTTATATGTAAGTTCAACTCATCTCACCTTAATATTTTAATTCTTATGGGAAATGCTTTTCTAAGAATGCTATAGTTTAATAATACATATAGAATTTATTTTGCACGCTGTTTGAGTAAAAATGGAAAAGGAATAAAGTTAAGAAACACACGAAATTATTATAAAATATCCTAATAAAACTGAATTTATTTTTTCAACTGTCTGTATTGTGCAACTTCTCTTCAACTTTTGAATATTCGATATGAGTAAATACTTGCATAGTGAAAATGATGCACCATGAGTTAAATACCTTAAAGTAATTAAGTTTGCGCAATGTTGCCAGTTAACATTGCAATGTTAAAAATTTTTAAAAATATTAATAAATAATTTTAAAGATATAAAACTTTCGGCTCAGATTTACTGTACGGTGCTCTTGGCACGATTTTCCAAAGTTGGTGAGAAATAACATTTTATGGCAACCCAACCAATTCTGACCAATCACCGAGGAGGGATTCCGACCAATAAAAAATGGAATATTCTGTTCATTTTCAGACCTTGCTTGTCCAGATTGGCGAAGTTGGCTAGATGTTTGGCGATGTTTTCAAAAAGTCGCCAAGAGAGACCGTACAGTAAATTTTTACCAAAACATTCATTTTTCATTAAACTTTGAATTAATACTTAATAGTTAATTTAATCAAAAATATTCAACAGAGGTAAGAACTGCCAAGTAATGTAGATCATTAATTAAGTCTGCTTGTGATCTTGATCGAGAAAATGTGTCTTCCAGCGATTCATCACAGGAACGAATTATGTGATACCACTTTTGTGAGACACTTTTTGTTATTCTATCATCACGACTGTCTTACTTTAGTTGACATAATGTCGACATGTTTTAGTAGAATATGTACTAAGCTTCTACTTACATAGTAAATATTCTCAATTAATTATTAAACTTCTTTTTAGATTGAAAAACAAGCTGGAATTTATAAATTTCCATAATGCAAGTCTTATATATAATTTTATCTGAAAAGAATTTAGGTATCTTTCTGAATTAGTGTTCGTGCATGACGGTTTCAACTATTCCAAGAGAGAAAACATTTCGATTATCTGATATTTTGAAAATAGAAGTTAACTAAAAAAAGAATAATCATATTTAATTAAAAATCAAAATTAAATAAAATATGTTATCTTAGAAAAATGAAGTAATTTTGCTTACAAATAAATAATTTTAATAAATTGCGATTTCAAATCGGTAAAACAGGTATCTGAATGCCTGTTTTGTTGATTTAAAATCGCTAACAAGGTAAACTACTTTATATTTTTAAACTATGATCCTGTTACTAAGTTTCTGAATTGAAACTTATTTTCTAACTTTATGTAAGTATTAAAGGACTGACGATAAATCATGAATATTCAATGAACATAGGTTTTGTCAAAATGATTGATGGATCAGGTTAAAAAATATTTTTATCAATCAAATTGACACTGTGACCTTACTAACAAAAAACAGATGCAAACACGCGCAATTTATAAATATTTAAATTAATTAAATAAATTTCTTGAAAAATTCAAATCAATATTCTAAATTAAACATTGAAAATAAACCATCTAAGTATATTTTAAAGTGAAGAATATTGTGCACATACCAGCTCTTGCGTAAATGATAGCTCTTCCTTTTGCATCCCTATATGGTAGAAAACCAACCATGTTGGCTTTAAGAACTTTACGCAAAACTTGCGGAGCTCGGCGTTCCATGAGGTAGCGGTAACGATCAACATACTTAAGCCCACTCATAAAGAATTCAGCTGCTCTTTTACCATCGAATTTCCTGGATCTCAGGAAGATCAGAAGGACTTCATCTTCATCGGTGAACTCTAAATCATGCTCTCCTAAACATAAAGAATGCAGAAAAAGATTGTATAGGAAAAACTAAACGGGAATTATTAAAGGCATTCATTTTTTAAAATTGAGAACAATTTTGAAAAATATGAATTGAAATGTTTGGATTTAAGCATTGAAGTACATTTCCTGCCAATTTTAATATACTTTGATCTACTTTAATGTACTATGTTTGTTTACAGAAGTTATTTATTACTTTATACAAGTCGATAGAATTCTTAATTCGGAACAGTATCATCTTTCAACACGATTTTATGTTCTTGTTTTGCTGCATTCATTTCAGTTCACATATTACTGGTGATTAAATATTAAACAATGAAGATTTCTCAATTCTGGACCATTACCAAGAGATAAAGTCTATAGCTAAACTCTAAAACGTATACTCAAGCTTTTACACCAGACTATAGGCATTAGATACCAAGTGCATAGGCCATTTAAGTTAAACATGTATGTATTTCATGGAATCTAGTACCTAAATATTGCATTTTACACATAAGGCTTCTTTTTTTCACCAAGTTACAGCAATGATCTCAAATAAACATGTTATCAAAACATGCATTAGAATAAACAACTATTGGGGCAGCTAAACTGCAAAAATCATTTACTGATTTTAAGGGTTAGTAATCGTTATATATATCTTATGTGATATACAGATATTTTCAACAAAAATAACCGAATAATACTAAGAATATCAATGGAGTTCCCTTTAATTGTCAACAAGAAAAAGTCCACGGTTGCTTTTTTTACGTTGGATAATTTTGTGTTCTAGACTTGTACATAGTTTCATAATTTTTAGCACCATTTCATAGCAGCGTCACCCATAAAAGGATGTACTAATTAAGACATTTATAAGAAAACATTATTCTTTAACGAATGTGTGAAATAAATTTCATATGTAACTGTTAATTGCACAACGAGACAAATTTGTTTGGCTTCCCGAACAAATATGGAATATGGAAATTGAATGATATTTTGGTCAGAAGTTATTTAAATATATTTTATTCTGTCTTTTCTAAAAATACAATAGTTTTCATTATGCAATGAACAAAGGACATTGATAACGGAATGGATCTATATTATTCTTACTGATGAATCCTACTTCTACTTGCGTCACCACGATGGTTAGATTCACGTTTAGAAACACTGAGGGGAGATACCTCTGACTTTTAAGTTATACTTCGGCAATCCTTCCCCAGGTATCATAGATCGGGATGGTATTGAATTTCACTCATAGATTCCTCAAGTAGGTATTGCTGGTACATTAGAATGCAACATCTCTGAAGTATTGGAGCACTTGATCCTCTCAGAACTTCAACACTTGCCGTCATATTTTAACAGGATATTGCGCGACTACCCATACCCAAGCAATGTGCGTAAGTTCTTCCCATAAGATTGAAATGATTCCTTCCCTCATCCGTTCTTCCGATCTGTCACCAATAGAAAATGTGTGGTCCATGCTTACACAACAACAAGCCTATGATACACTACCAATTGGCTCACCAAATCAATTTTGGCAGTATGCGGGAACCGCAGGGACTGTTATAACCCAAGAATACCAAAATACCTATGATATTATACTGAAGAATAAGTCATCAGTTATATCCGATAATGCCGGCTACACTAACTACTGATTTTATCATTTCCCATATTTCATAAGAGATTGTAATTTCAATTGTTTGATATTTCTTCTTCTTCTTCTTCAGTGGCTTGACAGCCCAGGATGGGCCTTTGCCTTCCGCAATATCGAATTCCAGGATCTCCTATCCGTGTCCCGAGACCTCCAGTTCGCAATTTTTAAAGTTTTCAAGTCCTTTTCAACGCAGTCGAGCCATCTGAGTTTAGGCCCCCCTCTTTTAATAAGGAACTGTAGTCCCCTACTACGGTATTGTGTTTGCATATCCCAAGTTCCAAAACGCAGAGTCCTTAGGCCTTTTCCGAGTCGTTTTTCGGTAGAAGGAGTCCGGGTAATTCTCTCTTTGGATTTCTTAACGGTTTGGTTTTTTTTCGGGGTAGGGTTGTCAGCCCCACACCCAACCCCCAACTTGGAGGACCAGTCCCCTGATATAATCCCCAGAGGCAGGGTACCCAGTTATACCCAAGAGCACTGGGTGCCCATTTTAGTCGCCTCTTACGACATCCATGAGCTACATTGGGACTATTCTTTCAAACCCGGTCACCACACGGGTTTGTTTGATCTTTATAAAACGCGTAATCTACCAAATTAATTTTGCTGTGATAAATATAATCTTCAGATGTTGCATTTTAGGTAGCCAGCACTGTAGTTTTCAATGTTTAAAACATACTCTTGTTAAATAAATCATTAATATGTATTATATATATATATTATCGATTAAAATGATCAACGCTTTCGAATTTTTATTCAAATAAGGTTGAAATATATTAAACTTATTATAAAAAACATTGTACTCTTTTATTTCACACAATAAAATAAAAGGCATTTGGAAATTACATTTGAAAGAAAAGAATGAATTTGTTAGAATTAACGCCCCTTATTTCAATACAGATTTTTAACACTTTGTGAAAAAGGAATAGGTCCTATATAAATTATATCATCAAAATAATTAAAAAGCCATTCATAGTTATATTTCTAATTTAATCAAAATCTCAAAATAACAGTAAACAAAAGAATAGAAATAGAACTCGCCACTGATTTAGTCAAAATCGCAATGTTGAGAATATTTCAAGAAAGAATAGTATTCATGCAATAAAAAGTATTTTTCAATTTAAATAATTGTTGCTATAATATAATGTTTCGAAAATCAGATATTTTTAATATGGAAGCAAACGCATAAACATTTTTTTACTTGAAATAAAAAAAATACATAATACGTGTTCTAAAACTTTTTGACTATATCTAATTGGTATCTTTTTGATAAAAAAAATCAAGACTGATTAATTTAAAATCCGTTTATTGAAAATATCATCTGTAAACTTTATTTTGAGTATTTTAGACTTTTCCAGAGATGTATTTATAATTCCATATTAAATGTTTACATCATCAATGAATAAAATATATTTTATTAAATATAGAATTATTGCTATGATTATTTCGTAAAATACTTAACTCAATGAAATAAAAAGCATGATTTAAATTTTGTGTCGCAAAGAAATCATTCCTGCAGAAATATTTAAAATATTACAAAAAAAATCCTTCAATATTCTAACTTTATCCAGAATATGCTGTTATGAATGATTTAAAATCTTTATTGAGGCAGACAGAGTGTCAAGGATAAATCACGATACAAGACCTTACTAAATCAACATGTTGATCAAGTTACATATTTCGAGCACAATCATTATCGTTTAACGTTTGAGGAAGGTATACGTTTCTCCTCAAACAGTTAACGATAATGATCGGTAAACTCGGTTTATTTAGGCATCGTTAACCAATTTTAGAGTTTGTAATAATCTGAAGAGAAAATATCCTAAATATAAATTATGCATGGATTAAACACTAAGAAAATATCTTATTGGAAAATATGTTCTTGCTATTTATTAATTTTTAACGAAAGAAATATGGTTTTGCAATCACTGCATTTATTTAAACTATTCCCGCGAGTTTTTAGTTATTACTCCATTTAATATTAAGCAATAGTGATTGATTTAAAACTGTTGATTTATTAAAAGGAAATTCGTTGTAAATCTTTGAAAGATTTTATAAAACAACATTAAAATTTGTTTCCAGGACAGCAAAAATGTACGGAAAAAAGGATTTATAATCTGAGTAAGTATTTATGATTTCTACTTTTGATATTATTACTTATAGATGTGAAGATGAACAAAAAATGGTATACAATATATTGTGATATCAAAATTTACAAGAAAAAATTATTAGTCATTACTGCACAACAAGTTATAAGACATTAATTCCCATTGTTAAAAATTCGGCCACAGACTACGTAAAGAGGCCATGGCCAATTTTAGATTGAGCACTGGTCATGACTGCCTAGCTGAACACCTTAAGAAAATTGGCATGTTGACTATTAGTCTTTGCCCTATCTGTAAGGTAGACAATATGAATAGTGACCCTCTACTCGTCTGCCCGGGCCTGGACCCTACTCTTCAACAAAATTGTGATATTTGCAAGTTATATTGAATAGCGAGGGATCACATGTCCTGACCACTGACATGCTCCCCCTCCAGCATTTTAAACTTTGAAATTTTAGACTTTTTTTAATCTTTTGAAATTTTAGAATTTTAATTGTTTTATATTGGATTTTACCTTTTTTTTTTAATTGTAATTTAAATGTGTTTGCGAGTGGACAGGTGTTGATGGATTGGGTTCCTTTTAGCCATATGTAACAACAACAACAATTTGCGTTGTTACGACAGACATTTGAAATAAAGAAATAAAATATTACTTCTAAGAATGTCCCTCATTTCTCTCAACCCTCTGACTCTGGTTTCTTCGGTTTCATTGATGTTCTTGGCAGCATTGGCGGCTATCTCAGGTGTTATGATATTCCATGAGTAAGGTAGGAACCCTTCTGGAGGAGTTATTGAGGTAGTATTTCGTGAAACCGTTGGGGTTTCGTTTAGTGGCGCAGATGGAGTAGCTTTCTCTTGTCCACTATTGGGACACATCATTGCTGAAATAAAAATTCAAGAGTTTATTATCATTATTCATCATCAGTCACAATTATGGCTTTACTATCATATATTTTAATATTTGATATTGAATAAGTTTGAATGGATGGACGGAACAACGGAAATAAATGGTTCGATGGTGATTTAGAATAAATGGATTTGAATGGTTAGGTAAAAATTTACTGTACGGTCACGCTTGGCGACCTTTTCAAAATCTCTGGGGAAAAAAAAAAAAATTGAAAAATATTGTCTGTGCGAAAAAAAATGGTTTGCCAGAAAATGCTATTTATCGCCAAATGTGAAAAAATCGCTCCCAGGGTAACCGTGCTGCAAATCTGATCCTGATGGTTAGAGGAAAAATATGTTTCCCCTAAATATCAATTTAGAAATTAGAGAATAAATAACTATTTATTTTTAATACATGGTTATTTTTAATATTTAATTAAAGTTAAAATTAAGTAATTGGAAAATTAAATATTTCCAATTGTGAGGAATAAGAAAAATTTTTTTGAAACTCACACTTCAAGCCCTTGTAGCTGCGAATTGTATCTAAAACAGATATTGTTTATATTTGATTTATTATGATAACAGATTAATATAAACAGATTATGTTTATATTATGATATGCAGTTTTCAATGATTATCTTAAACAATATAGTTAGATTTTTTTTAAAAAAAATTAATATAGGTTGCAGTTTAACTCAAATTTAAAACTCCATTTTCTTAAATTGGAGTCAATTTAAATGTTAATGAGGAATTTAAAAGATGATTAAGTTTCATTCTCTTTCTCAAATCCTTACTAATTAATCTTGCCATTAAATGCTATAATTACTTTTAATTTTTATAGGAATTCATTATTTTACAACTGATAAAAGTGTATGTTATAGAATTCTCCCATATATGGATAACTTTTAAGATAGCGTATCATCTTTCATACAATCTGAATTTTTGAATCGTTCCGAAATTTTGATATATATCTGAAATCCTTCACAATTTTGAACTGGAATTTTTAATCTAATAAGTAAATGCGTAGAATAGCTACTTCTAATGCTTCTTTGCATTTATTTCCAAGTACACGGGAACAATTAAAAACGCATTTAATATGTAAATTTTGCGAAAAGCTGGATGTTGTGAAACTATAAGAATCTGCATTATAGATGTTTACAGATAACAATTTTCGACGACTTGAATCCAGTCAAAACACATTTAATACCCTTATTTAATGGAGCAAGGACAATGGTCATGTTTCGAAACACTGTC
>JAPDSC010077333.1:0-12012 GCA_026290005.1 Latrodectus geometricus | reverse complement strand
ATATATATATATATATATATATATATATATATATATATATATGTGGATGCTGATGAAAAAAACAGGTTATTTATTTGTTTTGTTATTCATTTTAGTTGTGAGCGAGTGAAAGGAAATTGAACCATTTCTTGAAACTAGTTTTAAGATGATTGATTCTTATTTCACATTTCAAACCTACGTTAACCTTGCCAGCCACCGGGGCTAAGCCTCTTCTATCTTAGGAATGCTGTAGGCGAAAACTAAACAATCAAAGAAAAAATGTTTTCACATTTCATAAAGCTATTTCATTTCATACTTGATAATTAAAAATGTCTTAAAGCATCTGAAATATTTGAAAACATCGATCAAAAATCTGAACTAAATTATACCTCCCATAAACCAAATACAATTTCATTCATTTAAATATGGACTAGAGTCTTAAATGTATCCGTTTGTTGTACGTTTTTAATTAAAAGTAAATTTTTATCGCATCACATTAAGTAATCTTTCACTGTAGACAGATTTATCCACTATTTATGATTTTGTCCCATTTATGTAATACATTAAGATAAATTTAACGCTATAAAAATACCAATAAAACTTTATTTGAAATAAATGACAGTGACTTAAACACGTTTTTCACATGCATAAATCTGCAAAACATCTATATAATAACATTAAACAAATTGTATGAAATATCCAGTTTATAGTCCTTTCTCCATAAAGAGTAAAATACAGAATATACCATATTCAAATGCATTGAATTAATCATCTTTTGGTTAATTAATTATTAATTAATAAGTAATTCATAAAACGTAATTGGTTAGCAGTTTTAACACTGAGAAAATTTTGAAAAAGTGATGAAAAAGGAATTCAATAACAATCAAAATTTTGATATGGCAAATAAGAGTTAAACATTTTACTCTTTACTTATATTACAAAGTTTTATGTACATAAAAGTGACATCTAATGATAAGTTTCTACAATAGGGAGAATTTAAAAATCACTCATTAGCAGTCGATAAAAATACCTTATTACTTTTTCGCTTAAAATAATGTAAAATTCATTTCATATGCAGTAGAGCTTAATGATATGAAATGATGCGTATAAAAAATATGAATTTCTATGTCTCTTTCAATTTTATACAAAATTCGTACATTGATATTTTACTCGTAATATAGAATTCATTTACATATTTGATAATGTAAATTGGTTTTAAGCTCTTACTAATAACATGGTTTTTAAAATGTATATCAATTAAAGAATAGTAATATTTCATTATCATTTAAATAGTTATTAGGATACGAAATCAAATAATCGTCATCACTGAGAAAGTAGGTAAACTTTTTCTTGACAGAAGAAGGGCAATGATTGAAAGCATTTGGCAGTATGTATTGCACCAATCAGCAAATTGAAATCGTCAGTTAGATGAGCAATTATTGATGTAGTTAGTTGAGAAGACATAGATAAAGACGTGATGTAACAACCTGAAAACAAGGAAAAAATTATTCTCTTCCATGAGTCCTTACTTAAATTTAGATTTATGGTCTCAAAGGTCGAATCCTTCCTCCTCCCAAGTGCTTTGAAACTTTTTTAAGTAAGTTCTCACGCATCGTCATCGCTTGTTCTGTGATTCTATCATGACGATTAATGATGGCGCGTTTCTGTTCTGGTTTCATCAGCTAGACCACAGCTATTGTTTTAGCTTATCCCGATTACTTTACCTAATTTATAGACGTGAGATCTGCCTTGAAATTATAAGTGCCGAAAAGGAAAAAACGACACGCCCCTTCTTAAGCCATACTTAGGCTTTTGATTTCTAAAATTCGGTGAAAATGATTTAAGCATGTATTCTAATTCTCGCAAAACTATTGAATTAATAAAAATTGCTTATGCTTATGAGAGCGACTTAAAGTGATCCATGCACATTTTCGTTTATTTTTCTTACATTAAATATGTTGTTAAGCAAAAAATAGCTATCGCTCTGTATAGAATATTAATATAGAGGGATGTAAAATTTTATTTCCATCAGTAACGTAACCAAAATATATTATATAATCTAAAAAAAATAAATATTTATTTAATTTTTCTATAATTTAAACATAAATTATTTGATATAAAATGATTTCTTTATATGAATCTTTTTCACTGTTCATCCAGCTATAATAAGAAATATAATAAATACTTGTGAGGTTTTTTTAACAAAACAAAGAAAGAATTTAAAGCAAAATTAATTCTTAATCTGAATACTTTTTGTTATTTATCTACTTGTTATAGAACTTATGCATTCCATAAAAAATACTTACTATGGATCTTTTTCACGATACATTATGAATCATAATTTTTATATGTATTTGTGAGTGTGTAGGTGTACGTGCGTGCGGGAGAGTATTTGTGTATATATATATTTGTGTATATATATATATATATATATATATATATATATATGTGTGTGTGTGTGTGTGTGTGTGTGTAAAAACTTTTTCATATGTGTTTTCTAAATTAGAAGAAAATTGCCTTTTCACCATTAATACAAAGGTGAATGCGTATGTTTATAAAATGATATACCATTATTTTTTAATCATTAATTTTATTTTATATTTTTAAGGCAAATATTAATAAAAAAATAGTTATGTATTTATTTTTACATGAATATTTTTATTTTTTGTAATTTCTTCAAAAAGTTCTATTCATTTTGATTTTAATTCCGTGAGAGGAATTCTTATAATTAAAGACTACAATGTAAAATTTAAAAATATGTATGTTAATGCTTTTTAGTCACATCAATTAAATTTTCTTCAATCAGTAAAAAAACTTTACATAAGATTTCCAAATACAATTTAGCATTTTCCTTTTATTTGTATTTACTAATTTATGTTTCCATTAATAATTTCCTTATTTATATTAGCAACATTAAAATAGAAATCTAAAATTGGCTAAAAAAAATGCTTAATTTATTTCCAGTAACAATGAATAATTTTAAAAAACAGTAATTATATGAAAAATCTCCAAATATTGAATTGAATTCCACTCAAATTCTATGAATGATTGCTAATTTTTACAGCCCAAGGCATTATTTTTAAGATTGTGCATTATTTTAAAAATAAGCATAAGAGAAAAAAATTCTGATATACTAAAAAAATTAAAAATACTAATAATTCTTCACTAAAATTTGGTACCTATTTTTTCTTCAAATTATCTTCATATCAGACAAAATGATATGGATTTTACTTAAAGTAAATAAAACTATTAAAGAAAAATAATGACTAATTATTTTATATGAATATTTTATTTCATTCTATATAGTTAATTAAATAAAAAGAATATCATTTTGTTCTACCATAAATCAAAGTGTAATTTATTTCAAATAAAAACCAAACCTAGATTATTATAATTAAAATATTTATAATGATAGAAAAATCATAGTTATCTTACTTTTTTTTACCATGGTAATGTCTCTGGGATACTTACAACACACAGAAGATTTTGTTCCCTTTGAAAAAATGTTTCCTAACATTTCTCATACCCTAACTTCATTCTTAAAACTCCTCTTATTAATTTATCAGAAATCCACGTACAACAATTATATGAATATATTTATGCATATAAAGAGAAGTACAATGCTTTTACTCTAGAATTATTCTACTTTGAGTTTATAAATAATTTTACCTAATATCACACGTTGCAATATAAATATCTTTATTTTATAAGATAAATTGCATTGTATGTTATGTAAAACATAAAACACTTTAAGAATATCGAAACAGTATAATAACACTTGCGAGGAAAATAAAAGGGAGGAGAATAACGTCCTTCTTTTCGAGAAAATGTTAAATGAAGTGTAAATTAAAAGTTTTATGTATGCACTTCTATGATATAATTTGAATTAAAAATTATGGTAATTTATTTCATAAAAGTAACAATTATCACAAAAAGTATAAGTTTAATAATATAGTATTATTATATATGGACAAAACATACACGATGCCAGAAAATATTTCAAATCACTTGTATTTTCTAGTCTATGTCTCATGAAAAAACACCTCCTGTTTGAAAAATGTATGTAACATTTTTTTTAAATTAACTTTAAAATGTTTTCATGAAAATAATGTAATTTAATTTCTATTTAATCCTCTTGTTCATATAACGACGTAAAGGGAAATTATGTAGTCATGCTAATATTTAGTATTTAAAAAGTCATTTTATATGATTGAAACCAAACAAGTTATTACAGTTAAGTGGTTTCCATAAAACTTAATGCATAAATTTGAAAAAAAAATTATTGAAATTATTTCTCAGCATTGAATATCCTTTTAAAAAGGTATATATTTAGTTATACTTGAATTGATATAATATGTAAAGAGTAGTTTTTAATTAATAAATCTTTATTATAATATACATAGTGCTTAAATTATTACAATAAATTCTGTTCTGATTTATATTGAAATCAAAATTACGTATCATATGAAAAAAACTTCAGCTGAAATAATCATATTAATACACTAGTTGAAAAAGTTATCGGAGCAATCGAAAAAGTGAAGAAAATCATTACGCTATAGTCGTGCATAAGCATAAACTGACGTATACAAACAAAATAGTATATGATTATTAATTCCTTAGAACAATAAAAAAATGCTTGAGAGCAAAAATATGGTTTTCAAGAAACATATTTTTTTGGAAATGAGACTTATGAGCCATGTAGTCCTTTAGAACAGCTAAGGCATGCTGTTTGCATCATTTATGTTTTGCATGGATGCAATAAGGTTATCGACAAGAATTTAAGTAATACGGTTTTCACACTTGAAGTTATGCAACCTCCAAATATTAGACAGTAAAAACAGAATTTAGTCTTGCTAATTTTATCATCTTAATGTCGCCAAAGTATGCTTAATTAAGTTTAGTTCAGGAAAACATGTTAGTCAATCTATACTCTTTACTATTTTAGTTTCATGGATGTTCTACGCAAAAAAGCTGTATGAGGTCTAGCACTATCATGTATTTAAGAAATCAGCAATGTTTATCATGAAGGAAAGCAAGAAGTTTAAGTATGGCATACTATTAGGCCATGAAATCTTCATTTCTAATAATTTATAAATCCTAATGCCTACCAACCCACCTTCTTTGTAATGAAGTCATTTCGGAACAAATGTAGGGTTATTTTAAGATCTCCTTTCTTTTCATGTCAAGACTCGCCTGGTATCCCACTCCAAACAGAATCGGGACTCTTCAATAAACACTGCTTGGCTCCAATCTCGATGCTCAGCAGAAATATTCTCTAACCCGGGTGGTTTTGTGTTTAACAGTGCTATACAAAAGACTTCTCTGGCATGTATTCATAAAGGCCACTCTCAAGAAACTTTATTTGGAACGTAAAACCCTTTACCCTGTTGCAAAAAAATTCATTTTGCTGTTGAATAACGTTTAATGTTCTGTCTTCAGATGATAATGGGATTTAATGGTCATTATTTGTCGTGGTAACTCTCAAGGATATCTTGTTCTTGTCGTGGTCTAAAATTTCATATTTCTTAGAATCAATTATATATCTCATGGTTTTAAAACAGATATATTTTAATTGATTTTAGTATTGTGGAAGATATTTGTGTAATTTTGTTGAAACCATGGGTTCCCTTAATTTTGAGTGATGCAGTGATGCATTTGGAAAGAATCAATTGCAGTTTGTGCTTTACAGTTTAGGATTAACAAATTAAAAATTTTAAAAAATGATAAGAAAAATTGTGTTGATTGCTTTATTTTCACATATTTGGGAAGAAGCTATTTAATTGTTTAAATAAGTTATTTGATAAGACTCAAAAGAATAAAAGTTTGTGAAATGCATACATTTAGCGAAATGATTTAAGTAGCTAGATATTAATAAGCTTTGTGCACAATTGGTTGTGAATTTTTAAAGTGACAATCATCAAATAATTGACTTAATAAATGTATTGTCTTTTAAGTTCAAATTAGTTACTTGATAAATCCTTTAATATATAAGCTAATAAAATGTTATAAAAACAGAGAACTGGTATTTCAAAATTTTCATTTATACGGTCTTCATAGCGAGATTTTAAAACTTTATTAATATGGTAAGAAAAATTTACTTTCAAGTTTCTATACCTTGCATCTTTGTCATTTTAAGAAATACAGGAATTATATATATATATATATATATATTCCATGTTTATTCCTAACAAAATTTTACTATTGGGTATAAGGCCCTTGGTTATAATGTACGAATAAAAAGTAAATTTTGTTCTTATTTTAAAGGTAACTATCTTTTTTATTTAAAAAACTTATTTCATAGAAAAATATACATTATCTAAATTAGTTTTATATTTAAAATTATATATGTTGATAATGGTTTGCAAATATCCAGGAAATTCATGACTTTTCCTGTTGTCTTTTACGTAATGTGAAAGTAAGCTTAATTGAATTATAATATAATCTTTAGAGGTCTTGCGTTATAATTTGGGGGTACACACTGGCCTGCGAACACCTTAGCATGTTTAGTTTGCCTAAATTTTTATAAATTTTAAGTTGAGAATCTTCTTGGCGGATAAAATGTTAATAAATGTGCACCCTTTATTCGGGAAACTTTATTATATTATTAAAAAATGCGTTGACTGAAATGTAATGCATATAAACAAATTTTTAACCAATGAATAGAAAAACATTTACATTTATTCAGTCACCATCTGATACAACTTTACGTGTTTCATAAGAAAGAATATATTATTTTGCTTTTTAGTTTAAAATGACCTTTTTGAATAAATAGTCTTTACAAATACAATGAAAGTATCTGTATTTAAACTTTGAATTAATATTTTACCATAAAAATATAATTAGTATTTGTTTATAAAGCTTGCAAAATATAAGGAAATGTATACAATAATGAATATGAATGTGTTCATGGTCAATATCAATGTTTAATATCAAAAGATATATATTAATTTTTCCATTCTCTTTCATGTTATAGCATCTAATGTTAAGTAGATTAAGCTTTCGTGATATTTTAAATACTCTTTTTGTATTTAAGATGTCATAAGATGTGAAAAAAATATGGCACATAATACAATCAATTATAAATTTTCATATATTTTTAATTTACATTTTTGTATTTTACAAGCAAATGTAGATAATTTATATTTCACAATGAACAGTTAAAAAGTGTTAATGCTTTGTTTTTTATTGTAATGTAAAAATATAATTAGTCAATATATTATATGAATGTTAAATAAATATCTTTTTTTTAAAAGATTGTTACTTTTTCAATATATATACAATATATATTATTATTATATATATTGTCAAATATATGAATAATTGAAATAATTTCTTTATTACTACAACTGTATATTGATTATCAACTCCTTGATTTGTGTCTGTTCAAAGCTTCCTAGCCAAGAATTCGTATACATTGACAAATAGTTCTAGAACTTTAGTCGTTCTATTTGAAACAGCTACGTAATTATTACTTATGTAAGGAAAGAAATGCATTCAGTATTTACTCTAAATTATCAGGTTTTAACTGCACAAGGTAGTAAAGAAATTAAATACTGTATTGGTATAGGATATCACATGATTATTAAAATGTAATTTTAATAATCATAAAATGTAATTTCTATCAAAAAATTCCTTTCAAATGGTCTGATGTAAGAAAATAAATATAATGAATGCATTATAATTTCGTGAACATCTTGGGTACTCACAGATAAATAATTGTTGACGGTATTAGATCTGCGATTTGAAAAGATCCATAATATCTAATTTCAAATCTACAAATTTATCATAAAATTTTAAAAATTTGAACTAAATATATGATATGGTTGTATTACAGTTAAGCCATTGCTTACAGTTTAAAAATATTGTAAGCAATCCAAAATCCCATAAGAAAATTTATCAGATTTGAATAAGATATGATTATATTAATTCGTCCAAAACATGATTGTTATACAAATAATTTTCCATGATGCTGAACTTACAGACTTAGAAAACTACTAGGATTTCAGTGTTTATTTACAAATAGAGGATTATTTATGAATACAGAACTCAATTATATTAATGTCTCACTTGTAAATATATTTTTATAGCTAGTGAAAATATATTACTTCTGGTCAGTAGCAATATTTAGCACTTTTTGTATTTCTTTTACTACATATTTAACAATATTACTGATTCAACAATATGATTATTTAATATTATATAGAATGCGTTGTAAATTGGAAAATATATTTTACTTCCATGACTAAGAGCTGTATTCATTTTGGAAAGTGATCTAAGCTGCGATAAATAGAAATCTGCTTGCAAAAAAATTAAAAATTCATGTTTTGCTTAGAAATGTATAACACTATTGAATATTTTTATGTCGTATCACTATTTTTGAATAAATCAGTTTATAAATAGGATCATTTTGTTTCAATAGTTAGGTCAAAAATCTCAAAATGTGATATAATAATAAATCACTTAATCTAATCATGAATAATTAAATAAAATCTTGAATTTTAAAATATACTGCAACAAAATTTCTGCTAGATTACTTCACAATCATAAATTCTTAAGATCATAGTAGAATTTTGATGAAACAATCCTAATGTTATATTATCGAGACTAGTTGCACCTGAAATCGTTAGCGCTAAATACTTGTAAAATCTGCTTTGAATTACTTAATTGAAAATTATGAGAAATTATTTTTAAAAAATCACCTGATTTTGAATGATGAGAGAGCTCGTAATATTGATGTGGAATAAAAGAACTAGGATTCTATTACGACTACTATTAATGAATGTCATAAAACTGTAGCGATGAGTGTACACTCTGTTTTTCAAAATTAATAGCACATAAGTAAAATTTAATATAGATAAAAAAAAATCCCAGAATATCAAAGATATTAATATGTTATATTCACTGAAGATATTCAGTGTAGATAACAACTTTGAACTTTGTTTACAACTTTGAATTGTTACTCACTGCGTGATTGTACCCATTAAGCAATTCAAAATCATCCGTGTTGAAATTGAATTTGGGAAATATTCCCATTCATTTATTGTAAAACAATTAGAATTTGGGTAATTAATAGTTGTATTACAATAAAAAAGATATATTTATGTATATACAATATCAAAAGATTGCGATCTCGCAAGGTTTAAATTTATAAAACAATTATAATCACCTGGAAATTATATCGGGAGCTTAATTTTTATATAATGTTGTGATAAACAAATACTGAATTAGGCTGTTAATAAACGTCAGCAAATACATTCTAGGTGAATAGTGCATATGAAGGTGATACAAAGTGAAACACATATTCTATTTTTTCGCGTATAAATGTGAAATCTTCATTTATCACCAGTAATGAAAACAAGTGGGCTGCAACATTTCGGCGTGTAGAAGAAATAGTCCTAGAGGTTTTTTTCTTCGGCAAGACAGAAAGATTTAGTTTTTATTTCCATTCCAGACTTGGATTGAAAATGTCATCTACATAGCAATTTACTCATTTATTACATAGTCTCATTCTGGTTTGGGAGTAATTAAAGTAATACGGCTTTTGGAGTTCACTTTTGAACTGTACAGTGATAAATGCAATTTGAATGCTGTTGTTTCATAAGAAAAAAGCCAATATGAACTGTCAACGCTAAGAATACAATATTTCGATAATTTCAATTGTAATTATACTGTAAATAAATCGCGTTTGATTTTGAGGCAGTTTAATTTACAATAACCCAAATTTGTTCAATTATATTATATTTACTTCTGAAAACAGCATTTAAACACATAGTAGCAATAATACTCGCATTTGAAAAAACAAATAAAATTTTGTTTATTCACATTTAAATTGTTAAACATATTATTTTTTTTCATTGTGAACAAAAGAAATATAACTTCACTTTTTTTTAAAAAAACAATTTCTTTTGTGTACCTTCTACATCATTAAATTTTATTTTATTTTCTATCATTTTTTAAAATTAAAAATGATTAAACTACTTTTTTATTCAGTCTTGTTTCTATTTATTTCTGTGGTTAAATTTATTCAAGCCAAATCTATGAATATTCATTACGTGAATTTGCATTCTATAAATAGTTTTTTTATTGGAATATAATGTCTTTGTACTTATTCTTAAATTATACTTTTTTTAAAAAAAAATTATGTTTGACAACAATATATTTCGGACGCAAATACAGAATGAAACGGATACGCTATAAATCAAGTAATTATTCTAAAAAAATATTTTATTCTCAATTCAGATAATTTATAATATGAAAATATAGATCCTTGTAAAAAAATCTCCTCTCCGACGTGAACATCCATATAATAGTTATATGTACTTATGAAAGAATCTTTAGATAAATGTTAACATACGGTCTTCAATACTCATTCGAAACGGAAATGGCTTAAAGTACTTTTGAACAGAAAACACTTAGAAAAACGTATATAAATATTCAAAATGTAAAATCAAAGGAATAATGAAATCATTCATTAATCGATGAAAAAGATATTTAACACATTGAAATATAAGATAATATTACATTATTAAAATCTCACGATTATCAAAGATGGATAATAGGGGGAAGCAGGTAATAAAATAGTCAAACAGTCATATTGAAAATGATAATAATAAAAAAAGTGTACCACAAAATAAGGATAAATATATGATATACTAAATTATCTATAAGTAAGAAAAAAATCTCAGTTGCGTGAAAAAAAATTTAAATAAGCCTGTCCTGAAAAACATTGTGTTGCAAGTTATTAAGATGAATATATTATTAACACTAAATATAACATCGCTTATGGAGATGATTATACACATATAAATACGTGAACATTAAATATTGAAATATCCATCTCCAAGTACTTTTAAACAAAAGCTTAATTTCAATTTTTAAAAATCAGTTTATGTATTTAATTTTACCTAGTTTTAGCATTTAGTAGTAGATTTTTGTACTATTTCCCTGCATTCGCTCCTCAATTATTAACTCTGAATATTTGGATTTCAATTCAGCATTTATAGTTTCATTAATACACACATTTTTTATATTAAATTAATGATATCTAAAATAATATTTATAATTTAAAGATTGGTTATTTCTTTGCACTTGCATTGTTGGTTTAGTCCAGTAAACGATATATATATAAATGAATAAACAGAACATTTTTCTTGTTATAAAAAATAAATGTCGACTACAGTTAAAGGCTTAACTAAAATCTTTAACTCTTCCTCTTTCTTTAAATTTACAGAGTTGCAAGGATGATAAAAGAAAATCGCAAAGAGTTTTCATGCACGCTCTCACCCTCAAGATAAAAA
The DNA here is from genome assembly GCA_026290005.1 of Latrodectus geometricus. Taxonomy (NCBI): domain Eukaryota; kingdom Metazoa; phylum Arthropoda; class Arachnida; order Araneae; family Theridiidae; genus Latrodectus; species Latrodectus geometricus. The sequence continues at coordinate 736 of JAPDSC010077333.1, read as the reverse complement.
ATGGGTGGATATTGGATTCTCACGAAATAACGTTTATGTGAACGCCCTCAAGTACTTTTCTTCTTTGAACAAGAAATCCGTGTAGATTCCATTATTATTATTTATTCAATGAAATTGAAAAACTTTTCAACCTCTGATGGAATAATATTTACATAAAATTTTCGTTAAGGTTTAAAAACATAATACGAAATTTTAGCATGAAAAAGCTACAAGGATATGTCTGCTATTCTGAAACCGTTACACATAAAAAAAACAATTGATTACGTGCTGGTTTTGTTTTTCTATCGTAATCCTAGATGAACTTCGTAATACATTCCAATATTTTTTACCAAATTAAAGGCAAGCCTTTATTCAGCAAGTTGAATCAAGTGAAGAATCAGTCCTTTTCTAAATAAGGTTTTTTAACTTGTAATGTTTTTTTTTTATATTTTATTTTTTCCGTGAATAATATCACAATTTTCAATTCAGGATGTATTTATTTTTCAAATCTTAACCATGCATTTCCAAGCACCACGCTGGTGTTTAAGCAAAATGAACTGATTTATATTATGTAAACCTGAATTGCAATCACTTTTAGATTAAACATTTTTGTATTTTTCATTTTACTAACTTTTTTGATTATAAACACATTTTAAAGATATTAAATAATTAAATAGATCACATAAATAATTGTAACTAAAATAAAATGTCTATATATATATATATATATATATATATATATATATATATATATATA
>JAPDSC010077330.1:0-28723 GCA_026290005.1 Latrodectus geometricus | reverse complement strand
AAATTTTTTATACTTCCTAATAATTTATTCATGCAAAATTATTACTGATTCATGAAGTAAATACTTTTAATAATAAAGCATGATTTTTAGATTAACCATAATAAATATAGTTACATGGAATTTTATACTAATGTTTCTTTAAAATTTTATAAGCTAAATCTATTTTAAGAAAAAAAATCTATTTTAAGGAATCTATTTTAAGAAAAAATAATTAAAAATTTTGTGTTAGTTTCACAGTTATTGAGTTAACACAAATGATTGCTCGAAAATATTTTGAAAAGTACGCTTTGACTGTAAAAGACGAACATATATCAATGGTAACAAATTACATTATTAATAATTCAAATTAACCCATTTTATGTTTGAATAATATGACAATGTTTCTGGTCTTATGATTAATTTATCTAAGTTATTCAAAGTCATTCATTATCTGGCAATATTTCAGTGTAAATTCAATTATTTTAATAGTTTCGTTCGTAAAGAAACAATTCATTTTTTAATAATTATTAAAGACGGTTTCAATATTATCAGAAAATTGAAGATTAATAAGAACAATTGAATTTTTGTTTATATAATTCATTAAATTTTCTTTATATCGAGGCAAATTTATCATAATGAAAATCAATGGAATATTTTCGTTATAGTGATTTATTAGATCTTTATTGACCTCTTAAATTTTATGTAGTGAAAAATTAAAAAAACATGTACTATTTGTCTTGAAAAAAGTTAATGCTTTTGCAAGTATTCTCTCTCTCTCTCTCTCTCTCTTTAGAAAACTTTTATAGATAAAAAGAAAAAAAACTTTTGTAGAAAACTTTTATAAGTCAGAATTAGAAAATAAACAGTAATTTTAATTTCAAAAGATGTAAGAAAATATAAAAATTTTGTAAAATCATAACATTTATGAACTTAACATTATTCAGTAGTGGATTCCCTCCCATGCTAACATCCGTGGCAACGAAGCTGCAGACATCTTTCCTAAAAGAGTTTGTTCTGAGTTGCCTAATGGGGACTACACACTAACTTACAAAGAACTTTTTCACTATAAAGAAAAAAGAAGTGAGGCAAGTCTCTCTCGCCCTTCCCGCCCATCCCTGGTTTAGCAGTAAGACTCTGGGGGGCGCGTTGGATTTCGGGAATGACAGACATGATCAAACCGCCATCTTGAGACTCAGAAGTGGGCATCTGAAATGCATGACGTTCGACTCTGGGCACAAAGACTTTTCATTGCACAATAAATGCAATCTGAGACTGGCCTCCCCCTATCACATCCTGGATTGTTTGGGGTTCACTCTGGCGGATGTTCGCGCAAATCCACTACTGATGCTCGACTTCGCTAGGGTTCACGGAGTCATGGATTCGATCTAACTGATTCTAGATCTCTGAGGGGTTGATAACAACAACAGCATTATTCAGTAACTTCAAATATTAACATGAAGTATTATGTTTTTGCAATTATGATACTTGATTATGGCCATCAGTTAATATATTTTAATTATAAATTAAAAATATTGTAACCCGGCATTTTCTAGATAATAGCATATGTTTGACTTTTATTTAATTAACTACGTTTGCTTGTATAGGTTTTGAAATTTTATTACATCACTGCTTTCAATTGTTCTCAGAATCAAATATTGACAAAAATCTGGTTATAACTGAAGAGAAATAAATAACCCCTAAGTATATTTTGTGGAATTCATGTTTACGTTATTTATTTGACTAACTTTAACATTTAATCTTTCTTGCATCAAATTTAATGTTAAGTTATTTAATGTTATGTTTAAGTTATTTTAATGCATCGCTTGCCTTTCTATTTTTCTGAAATTTCATTTCTATCCTTTTAAATGTCAATTAAAAATTATAAAAGTATAGTAAAGCAGTATTTGATAAAAAATGTGAATCAATAATTCTGGATTTCATAACATTTCTTATTTCCAACTAAGCACAAGTTCTCCACACCTCCACAAACCTAGCATTACTGTCACTAAAAAGTTCTGTCCTTTCTTTAAGATTCCAGCAGTAAATATTACCATCCATGCAATCTAATTTTTTTTTTCTTTGCAAAAATATTATCTTTAAAAGTAAGTTTCCAGAACCTAACATCGTAGCAAGTTTTATTATATTCTCTTTATTCTGCTTTAACAATCTTGCGTGTTTTTTATATTTTTTTAGAAGAACAATGTTTGAAATTGTCTTCCTGTAAGCGAGATTATTTCATGTATGATAGCATTATTTACAGGTGCAGATAGCATACTTAGTTTTATTTAGTTATTAAGTTTGTCAGCTGCATTGTATTTTTTGATAAATTATACTTTTTCCAATATTTTTCAAATTCTTCTTAAATATATATTATACTTAATACGGTTGCCACCCAATCTGACTACTGATCATCATTCCTGACTGCGGATGTTAAGGTACTGGTACTGGGAAGGTAATGCATTTATTTTTTAGTCCAAAGAGTTAATTTTAAATGTGACAAATATTTAAAAATTACTCTTTCCATTTATTATCTCAAAAACAAAACTAAAAATAAATTAAAAATACGTATTTATTGTAAGTAATCGGGATTAGTATAAATACCTAAATTAATAATAAATTCCACATAAACGATGATTTTTATTTTAAAACATCAGGATTTGCTTATCGTACATAACTGCATAGTTATTAAAATCACACAAATTAGTAGCAAAAGTGAGTATATTACTGAATACTAACAAGAGAGAAAATAATTGCTTTAAATGTTAAAAGGGTAGCAAAGAGCAGAAAATCTCTAATGCATTCGTTGAAAAGATCAAAGAACAGGAACATCACGAGATTCATTCTACTTTCCTTAGCCGTGCTCTAATTCAGTGCTAATAAAGTTCCAGTATTAAATATACATGTTTTCTTTGATTATTGTGAGGCTTAAATGTATATTGCTTATGATTAACATATGCCTCTAAAGTCGCAATATCAAAGATTAATAAATTAGTAATACTTCTTGATCAACTACTGCAAGATTTGGAATTGGAAGTAGTGATGAGAAATTTAAAGTTTTCATTAAGTGAAATTTCAATAATATATAATTTGTTAAAAGGTACAATTATAATTTATAAAAATGTGCAATTATAATTTATTGGATTAATGCAAGTAGATTTCCTTAAAATATTGAAATCTGTGATTAAATGACTACAAAATGTATTTATTCATCTAGAAATTAATATTTTTAAAATAAAATATGAAAAACATAAGAAAAAAGATTGTTTATTTAACCTTTGTTCAGCTTTTAATTTTTCTATTCTTTGAAATTCGTAGTTTTTTTTTCTTTTTGAAGAAAAGTGTTATGTTATATTGGATACCTTGGGGGATATCTGACAAGCGGTGAATTATTGCTTTGGTAAAAAATCTTGTTTGCCTATATTATTTTAAGGATTCGCAAGTTTTAGCTTGTTTTTTTTATTATCGTATTATTTGTTTTATTTTTTTGTGAGGATATATATACTTCTTTGAAAAAAGAAAATTATTATTAAATGTATCTATTGGGCTGAACGATTAAATATTTGAAATACAAATAATAATTTATCCTCTGAGAATAATGCAATAAATATTTAAATAAATAAGTTTATGTAAAATAAAGTGCAATACATATGATTAAATACATAATTGGTTTTCAGCTTTCAATAAATAGTAAAATACCATTCTATCAATATCTTCTTGCAGTTAGTAAAAAAACTTTTGTAATCATTATTGTTGAAAAAAAATTTCTATCACTAAATAAGAATCTATTTACAAATTATACAGTATATTTAATGATAAAAAAGTTTTAAGAACGCTCTTAAATAAATAATTAAATAATTTGAAATAATGACATTATTTTTCAAAAAAATGTCATCATTTCAAATTATTTAATTATTACAAACAATCAATTTTTTAAAAAAAAAATATTTAAAATTTTTTAAAACGCATATGAAATTCAGAGCTATTGTTTGAAAAAAATAAATAGTTAGTTTATTTTATAGCTGATTTCCTTTGTAATTTCGAAATTTGGTACTCTGTAAGCATCTTATCTTAGTGCTAATATCTCAAACTATTATAGGATCTGGATTTTTATTGCTTAAACCAGATCTAAACGATTGAGTATTTGATTGAAACATCATCGTTGAATTCAATAACCAGTTCTGGACTTGTTTGTTCGATTTGTTGTAGTACGTCCTCACTCATACTCTCTTTGAAGAAGTCCCATAGATGTTTGGGATTTAATGGCTTATATAATGTTAAAATTATGAAAAATTTATTTCTGACTCTGTCAGCTGGTGCTGTGAAGTTTTTTTTATAGTGTTAATACCCAGAGTTTATCATTTTACAGTAGTCCTTTGGTGTGCTTCTCTGTATGTCTGTCACTGGCAACCGTCCACAGTCTTAAAATCTGTTAAAGTATTTGGTCCCTATATTTCATGCAGCAAAATCCGGAGATAGAAACATTCGGCATTGTTCGATATCTGGTGCATACTCGACATAGTGTGCTCGTTTTCATGATTCTTGGATTAATTATATACTGGAGTTCCTTGTTATCATCATTAATAATTAAGCGAATGAATCAAATTGACACAGTTAGAAAAAAGCTCTTAATTTTGCTTTCTTTCGTGGTTTGCTTGCAATTTTTCTGGTAGTGTTTCTTGTGAAGTAAACTCTCTGTCATTTTTCTGAATGTCCAAATAAACTGATTTAGATTTCTATATTTTGCACATTTGGTGAATAAGGAAACCAAAATTTTGCCACATTGCTTCATTAGTGTTGATGTATCTTCCCATTCGGTGCAGGAGGATCTCGTCATTTCTGTTTGTTGTTTGCTGTCTTTGGCTATTTGAAATACAGCCATGTCATTACCCCTGTTCACATACTTACAGAAATAGCATACTAACTTAAATCTACAAACATCAGCAACGATCTACAAGCCGCAGTGTATTGGATTATTTCTCATCTCAATCCACTGATGTTTGTACCGATAATATACTGCCAGAAATTTACAATCTTCTTTAAGTAGTGTTAGTAATGGTCTTTTTATGTGATAGATTTGTCCTTGGATGGATCAATAATAAATAACTTCATATCTATTAGTGTTGATCGAAGTAACACTGAAAGACTTCGATCGGAAGCACGCCTATTGCATGCTTTTATATTTTGAAAAATGTTTTAATTCTAGATTTTCCAATGTTTTAATTCTGGTATTATCTTGTTAGAAGTAGGCACTAGGATGACGTGCCATGAAAGGTAATGCAAACGATCACAGAATGGTATCACTATATCGTTCAGCTGTTAAAGATTTACTGAGGATGATTAAAAATGACCTTCTGTCATAAGAAATAGCACCGCACACCAGGGGTTATTGCTACGTGCCTTTGCAAAACAGAAGCTGATTGGGATCACTGGACTTGCCTTTTCAAAACACAAACACGGTAGTCATCTCCTTCAAAATTGAAACGAGATTCTTTACTAAACATTATAGAATACCAGACCAAAAGCAATGACGATCGGCTGCGATGCCACTCCAGATGACTCCTTCGAAGTTGTAGGTTCAAAGGCAAACGTCTTAAGTGACTCTCTGAGCGTAATCCTGCCTCAGACAAGCCTAAGACCCCGTGAGATGGTGAACAGTACAACGAGAGGTATGGTGAGGTTGTAGTTCGTCGAATATTCGACAACGATACTATTGGGGTGGTTCCGGTCTGTTGAGCAATCATCCGGCCTATCCTATCTTGCCTCGCATTTGTGCTTCTTGGCATTCCAGGAGCATCAATTCTTCGGCAATTTCGTTGTAGCAAATATTGCTGCCAACATCTTTGCACAACAGTGTCTGTATGCTGCAGATGGTAATCTGTTGCTCGGTATGACCACACACTCAGCTTCAAGCCGCCCCTACATGTTCAAAGTCATTTAGTTGTCTGTAAGGTATTCGATATCGTCATAATGACTTTCTTGAATTTTTGTACGGAATTATATTGTAACAAAAAAGATAAACTTTCTACCTCTGTTGCTTGATTTATACTTTGCAAATTGGGCACTAGAAATGAGAGCTGTAAACGCAATTCTCATTCATTTGCCTAGATACGTTGATTATTTGCATATTCAACCAAATCCTACTTAATGCTTCTACTTTTTTTCAAAAGTGTATGCTCTATTGTGTTTGATGCAAGCATATTGTATGGAAAGTTTCAAAAAATTACAAGACTTAAGAAATTTAAAATATTTATTAATTGATAAACGTAAGTTTTATACATAAGTAAAACTTATGTTTGTAAATATGATTTGTAAAAGTCAATTAAATGCACAAATTGTTAATTATTTTATTTTAAATGTTAAATTTAATTGACATTTCACAATTTGAAAAACTGCAATTATCATATCAGTTGTAGAGCATTTTAATTTTTCAATATTTGAAATATCTATGTGTTACTTAATGTGCCTTTGCAATTATAATTTAGAATAGTAACAAAATGGTATACCTCTTTACAATTTCAATAAAACAATAGAAACGCTTAAAACATTAGAAGATATTTATAAATGTTACACGGTCAGTTTTGTAACCTAACACTTTGGCAGAAAGAGAGAGTTTGAAAATTAATAATGTGTAAGAGAAATTGAAGTCATCTCTCTTTGTTAAAAAGCTAGTAAAGAAATTAAAGTCATGATGAAGTATTTTATTTAAACATGTTTTACAATAATTTTAGTAATTGATTAATGAATTTATTTTAAATCCTCGATTATTATTACAGTTGAATATTTATTCCTTATATAATTGACTTGAGTATGTCTATTATTGTTAACCTGCTGGTAGAAGGGATCACTTATTGCATGTGTATTTTCATTCAAATAGTTGCAAAAATAGTTCAATATTCACATTTCCAAATTTTGAGAAGAGAAGTTTGTATGTCTATTCAAGAAATATATTTCTCAAAAAGTATACACTGTCACTTCAATTTGAATTTTATTCAAAACTTGGATGGATTATAAATTTACACACATTCTCAACAAATTAAATATTTTCTCGCAAAGTTTTCTTAGGAAACCTTGGACAGTTGTTCAAAGAGGTAAGCTTTTTTATTTATTAATACAATCAATATTGATTTGTCTAATGAATCAACTTGTAATAATGATGTTAACGTCACACGAAAGGCTAGTAGACAATAAAAAATACTATTTTATTGAAATGACTTCTCAAAAAATAATTATTTATAAAATTTCGTTATATACTCGTTTATATAACAGGATTTCAATTAATTAGGATATTCATTTTTCTTATTCGAAACTACAAATATCACTTTTCGATATGAAACTTAGCTATGGTTTATTTTCATTGATTCATCCGATTAATAACTCACATGTTTAAAATTCTGAAACATTCTGTAAACAGCAAAATGAGAGACAGTTTGCTAATACAATCTAATCATGTACATTTCTTAATCGAAACCAACCCGTCAGGCTTTATTGCTTTTCAGTCTCTGAATAGATTTCTATAGATAATTTATGGACAAGATATTTAAAGAAATTATAATTAGAAATATTTTATTACATATTTTATAATTACAAATTTGAATATTGCAGGGTGTTAATTTCAATTAAGCTTATGTTGGTTTTCATAAATAATTTATTAAGTTAGATATCAATTTGAATATGATGATCTTCATTTACTACAAATACTAATTTAATATTTATTAAATATTAATATTTACAACAAATACAAATTTAGAATAGATTTTAAGAAATTAGAATTAAGTTTTGATTTCACCTAATTTTTGAAAACAGTATAAATTAGTTCAAAATATAAAAATATAAGTGAGGATATATGAACTGTTTTATAATTCTTTAAATTTCAACGATTTACCAGATATGTCTTTAAAGTGCATCAATCCACAAGAAGATTAAAGTGTATCTAATAACAATAATTGTTATTGAGTACATGTATTGTTAAAATGGTCTTTTTAGTTTAAGTAAGTACTTAAATTAATACTTAATAAATTACAAAAGTTCAGAATTAAATTAGAAATGAATACCATTTAAATAAATACTAATTTAAAATTCTGAGCTTTTGATTCCTTTATTATTTTCTATATTTGTATTATACACAATTTCAATAATTCTATAAATACTTAGAAATATTACGGTATTTGAACTTTATCATATTCGTGTCTAATATTTTAATAATATTTTTTCTTTATTTGTTAATACTTCCTTATTACATTATCAACTAAGTGTAAGTAAAATCACTAAAATAAGCCAAATATTTTTCATATTTATTCCACAAAAATTACTTTTAAAAGTCATATTACATATAAAAATTAACTTACTAATACTTTACTTTAATTCTTTCTTTTTTTTTACTTTTTACATTTTGTCTGAGAAAACCTCAATTCTTTCAAAATCTATAAACCTGTTTTTTATTTTCAATTAAAAAACATATTACACAAACTTAAGAATTATATACAAAAGTACTTTAATAAAACTATGCTGAGGTTCATGTTAAGGTTCCAGTTTACATCGTAAAATAATTGATTTATGCCTAAATGATTTAAAAAAGACTATTAAAAGGATAGTAATGGTGAATGATGCTATAAAAGAAAAGGAAAAACACGATTTGAAGCATAATTTATCTAACGCTCGAACTGATTTTTATATCAAAAAAGAAATGTAATGACGAATTTCAGGAGTATTAAGTTCAATTAATCTTGACTTAATTCAATTAATTTAATAATTTTGACCTTATATATATATATATAAAATATATTGGCACTCAAAATATATTACGAAGAAGAAATTTTAGTTTGACATCAGAAATTACTTTCCTTCAGTCGTATTTATGACTATTTTTCCATATAAATGAGAACATTAACTTCATCTTTATCATATTTGAAATTGTTGCTTTTTCATATCTAAATAATCGAGATTGAGATAATATATCACATCAAATTTGAGTAAACATTTAATGAGAACTCGGTTAAGTACATGTAAAGTAGACTTTATACTCTTTCTAACATTATCTTAATGAAGAATTTAGTACAATATTTTTTCTATGAATTTGATTTGCATTATGTATTAAATATTCAGTGAGTTGAATATTTTTTCAGTAAGATGTACAAAATTATTACAAAATTTCTATCATTCATCATTTTTCATTTCGTTTAGAATATGTATTAATAACAAATTAATATATTGTTTTTGATAATTTAAACATGTTAAAAAAAGTCAATTTCAATTCATTCTGAAAACGTATATTTTGAAGCACAATTCCATTGCATTTTTCTAGAAAAATATACAATAAATACACATATTAGAGAACGTTCTCTTATCTTAAAGATGTATTTTTTTTTTTATTTTAAAACAAATAGTTTGTGAATGCAAAGAACACATTTTAGAAAATTTGTTGCAAATAAAAGTGAATGAATAAAAGCTTTATTCTGATTGCAACAGCTATGATTTGAATCTCCAGATAAAAGTAAGTTTATTTCCATAAATCTAGAATAAAAACTTTCGATTTTTTGAAAATTGCTAGAAATGTATGACTTTTTCCATTCGAATAGAATCTGACAACCACCAATTTTGTGCCTTTACAAGTGAAGTAAGATCAGTAAATTTCTTATATATGTTACATTTTATTCGTTCCTTGTCCACTGAAGAAGCGGAGGAGTCTATCAATCCTAGAAGAAATGACGTCACTGAAATCAGAGATGAAGACAGGATTAACTTGAGCTGTCGATTTAGGAAATATCCTGTTATATCGATAGTCTCAATTGTCATTGAAATACTGCTGGTTTATTGAAAAAGGGCAAGGTATTTTTTTATGCCTTAGAGACTTGACATTTGAAATCCATATTTTAGAAAAATGTTTGTTTAAGTACAATCAGAATTATAATATTCAAGTAAAAATGAAATTTCTGAAGTAAATTTTAAATATAGTTCAATTAGAATATATATTCCTAAGCTTACATTCAAGGAATTAAATTCACTGTACTTCAAACTAACAAAAAGTTTCATTATTTTTGACTTTCTATTTTTAAAAAAAACGAAGCTTTAACATCCTCATATGTGAACTATATATGATCATTTCATTGTATATATATCGCATCACACTACTGATCCTGCTTTGTGTTATAATTCCTTATTAGCTATCATAACTAAAATATTGCTGTCTTTTAAAATGTTCTATTTACTTTTTTAATGAAAATCATAATTACCTTTCACAAAAATATTACGTTTTTAAGAAATGATATTATATACAACTGCATCTTTTATCAAAACCAGTTTTACCTTATAAGATGCATACCTAAACATATTTGTTGCTTAATATTATTGGCTTACAAAAAAATATTACTTTTCCCATGATAATTTTAATATACATGACAATAAAATAATTATAAGAATTTATAGTTGAATAAAACAGTTGAAGATTTTTTTTTCTTTTCATTTTTTTTTCTTTTCATAGAATTACGTTCCTTTTATTAGGACTTGCAGAATACGTTAACAACTCTCCACAAAAAAAACAAAAAAAAAAAAAAAAAAATTGATCCTTATAATTTATTGTTTTTTACATATTATTCCTAGGTATAGTATACCTTTTTTTAGATAAAAATTATTTGTCCTGCATTATAATTGTAAATTATCCACGCATCACAATGCAGTACATACTTTTGTAAAAACTAAATTCACATTTTTCACACTGCGTAAAAACAACACATATTTTTCTTTCTATGAGACATTTAATCATTTTTTACCACTAATTTAAGTCGATTAAGAGAGGAAATAACTAATATTTTCTGTCATTTTTATAATATTAATTAATTGTTTAGAATTATCTGGTCTTTTATTTATACGCAATCACTAAAACCATATCAATACATTTTTATTGATATCTATAAAGTAAAGGAAGATATGAGTAGTTCTTAAATTATAAAATAATTATAAAACATTTTCTCAGTGTATTTCATACAATATCACATTGCCATTTTGATTTATATTAAACTTTTATTTATTTGCAAAGGATGATCATAAACAGGAAGGGGGTAGTTCTGGTAAGAAAGTTTGAAGATAAAATATTTCTGTGTTGTCAAAATTCAAAAGACAGATTATAATATTCTGGAATCTGTCAAATGTTAAATTCTATTTATGATAAGATCGTTTGAGGATATAATGTTTGTGACCGCAATTTTAAAGACTGGTTTAAGTATACACTGGTGTTTGTTAAACTTTTAAATTCAATACACAGCGAAAGCAATGCTATTGAAATTTTCTTTTTTTTGTGCCTTTGTATTAATTGTACTGGATTGCTATAAAGCATATTTCTGTGAAAATTTAAAACAATTTTTAAACAAATTGTATATCATACGAAAATATTAGGTATCATAAAATTAAATTTTTTGTATTCTTCTTTTTATAGTTTCCTTTCTGTAGTATATGATTAGATATCCTAATTACGAATTGTGTAATTACCGTTGTTTATAAGCTTTTATTTATTCATTGATCTTTATATTACATTACTATAAATATAAATAAAACAATTTCTTATTCACAGTTTGATTTTTTTAGATAATACTTGAAGATATTTTAAAACTAGTTTATTAACTACGAAAAAGAAGTGAATGTATATCTAACATTTGGATCTTATTAATATAGATCTGTTAGTAAGACTCACATCATTGTCCTATATATCATTCATTTGTTACTAACGTATTCAATACTAACCCAAAGGATGGATTACCAATGAAATTTTAATTATAATTTATTTATTGCTTTTGTTAACATTACAAAAGTTTGGCAGTAAGTAACTGAGAAAATTGGAAATAAAAAAAAATCTTGTATTTGTTTTCCAACAGAAATTCGCCTATAAAAATGAATTCCTGCAAAATGTGAAGTATAATGATCTTCCTCAAAGATTTGATCTCCTAACAGCAAAATAATGAAATAATTCATCATACAGTTTAAATTTATAATTTTTAGTTTTACGTGTATTAAGCATTAATGTAAAAATTGTATGTTTGTATTTATGTACCTATATAGATATTTCTATAAATTCATAAATTACAGCAATTATTTATCGTTCTTTAGTCCACAATTTGAAATTATGTGAAGTTATTTATAATATTAATAAATTTAATTTCCTTCAAGAAACTTGTATTAATAATTATTAGTAATAAACCACTATATTCCCTTTATTGCATTTTACTATACTCAAAAAGAAAATTCTATGAATTTAATATTTTAATAGCAATTTTTCATAATTGTGTAATAAATAGTTTATTCTATTTATTGTAAATTGAGATTTATAAAAATAACATCTGCAAATAAGACATATTTAATAATTCAGAGAAATAAAAAATATATAAGAAAAATTGTGTATTTTGACTTCGAATATTAAATTTTTGTTGTAATATTAACGACTCTTTAAATATTTATTTCTTCATCATATAAACTTTTCATTAATAATTTATATAAAATTCATTAATTTAACCATATGGAATTAATAGTTTTAATTTTTGTTGTATGTTATTTTTGTGATCCCTATTAATAAAATTCTTCAAGAAACTATCAAGTTTTTAAAACTGCAATGGAAAATTAAATTCCCTTAAGCCCTTGATCATAAAATTCTGCTAAAGATTAAATTTTTTAACATCATGATACCTGATTCAAATTAGAAAGATATTGTTTTTATTTTAAAGTTTTAACAAAATTTGTTTTGAGGGATAATGGCGCTGGCATTAACGTATATTAATTCAGATATTAAATTTAAAATGTTACACTAAAATAGTTACAACAAATTGATTTCTTAACTTTAATTAAATTTGAAAAAAATCTTATTTTCCATAAACAGTGTTAAGTAAACTAGTTGTAATTTCTATTTAGTAAGAATCCTTTGTTTTCTTTTTGAAACATCTTTGTTTCATATAAAAAACCAATTTTATAATGTATCTAAATCAACATCAAATTTTCGGGAATTGCTTTATATCATAAGAATCGAGTAATTTAATAAATATACTGCTTTATCTAGTTTTATTTTTAATTGGGATAAAAATTATGTGGTATATGTAACCAATTTAACTAAATATGATTTTACAAATGAATTACATTCTGAAAATAAATCATTTTAGTTGACTAAAAAAGAAGAGACATTTCAAACTTCTTCATTTCCATCTTTCAATATTTTTTGATTTTCTTATGAAATCAGAAAAAGCATTGCAACAAAATATTAGCTAAAGTAATCTTTCAACTTTAAAATCAATATTATAATTTCAATAAACATGTTGCTCCTTTTATCTATATATTGATTCCAAGCTCTGTTTGAGTAATTAAATATAATTTATTTATTTCCTTACTCAAAAATATAAATACAGATACTCAAACAGTTGTAAAAAAATCCCAACTTTTAAAAATTAAAATTGTTCATATTAGTTGAACTTAGCACATTCAGCTATACTGAAAAACGTTGATCACATATTTTTCACTCTAACATAATATGCACAAAAACAAATTTTGGAATTAAAAAAAAAATATTTAACTTTTTGCAATTTGGCAATCGATTAAAAAAATTCATGGGAAAAACTAAATTAAACATTTCCATGATTAACTGTTTTAAATATATTTATTTGAAGGAAGTCAGACTGCTTAAGATAAAACCAAAAAATATTGTAAATTAATGCAATCTGGTATATGATTTCAATTGATAAATTTTATATTTTTTTAAAATTTATTTGAAAAGTTGATGGTTGTTTCTGATTAAAACATTAACTACATTCTTATGCATGAAACTATTATAACGTATTTTAACTATAAACGTATTTTGTGTAAGAATTTTAACAATAAATTGAATGAATTAATTCCAGAATTATATTTAAATATGTTTTGGAATTATATTTGATAAAAATGTATTTTCAATTACCGATTCATTATTGATAATTAAAATATTCTCACTAAATATATCAATCATAAGACATTTTTTCTTTTATAAATCCATGAGGTTATCTATTTTGTGAATATGGAAATTGTAAGAACCATAAATTAAAAGCCATGAATGGAAAATTGTTTGCAAAAGTAATATAATTGATTTGTTAAGTTTTATTGTGTTTGCGGATAGTTCCATTGATTATCTGATTTTCTTTCAGAACATCGTACAAAAGAAAAAAAATAGTTATTTTCTTTTCTTTAGTACAAATAGAGCTTTGTCTAATTTTCTTTTAAATAAGCAGCTTATTGTTTGTAAAAATACTAACCTATTTGACACAAAATAGTTTAGGAATTAGTAAATGTCTCAATAATTTATGTTGTGAGTTTTTGTTTTCAGAATAAATAAATATTTACATTATATTTTTTTTATTTTATAAATAAAGGCTTATATTTCCTCAATTCTGTTTTCAGCTCTTGAAATGTTTCCGAAATTTCCAGTGTTTAGTAATAATTTTAAATACTTTGCAGTTTCTAATATATTTGGATAATTTATTTCTAAACTTTTTATTAAGATTAATATCGCATAAGGCATAATATATTGCTTTGTTTTCAAACATTTTGAATACCAAATGAAAGACATTTGGCCTTTTCTATAGAACAAACATAAAAGACACTGAAAAAAAAATTGCTCTTGAGATAATTTATGTGAATTTTATGATGTAAGAAGATTAAAGTCATAATATTAAGAAAATTTGTTTTTGTTATGCTCAATATTTAAGCAAATTAACTTATATTTATGTACAATGTTAATCTTTAACATTACATTTTGTTATTTAAATCCAATTTTAATCTGAGTGATTCTGGAAAAGAGAGAACCTCATAATAATATCAAGAAAGCATATTCCTTGACTTATATTTAGCTCCAGAAATATCTGCAGATGCTGTCTAACGTCATTAAAATTAAGGGCGAGAATGTTGTGAGCATGAAATATTACAGATGATGTCTAATAAAGAAGAATTACTGGAATGCTTGGATTATTGAAAACCATGATTTAGTCTGTAAAGCCAGAGCATATCGTATATCTCAGCCCATCACATAGCATTTAATCACATTCCTTCACAATTCCGTTGCAAATGATTGAAATGTTTTCTATATTTTGTTCGGAGATTTATCGCTCACACGAAAAATTAAAATGTGTTGAAGGAAAATTCAGGTAACTTTAAAGCAGTTTTTTCAATCCTATAATCTTATTTTAGAAAGAATAAATACGGTTTAAAACGAATAAAATTTAACATTTTTGTAATAAAATACTTTTGAATTAATTGATATGTTCATTAAATTTTTCTAGGATTCTGTAAATTTAAGTCGAAAAAAACTGAATGTTTTCATTTAAATATTTATTAAAATTTATGTTTAATTTTGTACATAGCTTTAATTTTAATTTCATGAGCAAAAACTAATTTTTCTTATTTCATTTGCTTTAAATTTTGAATGATATATCCTCTTTCAATTAACACTTATTTTAAAATTATTTGCACACTGAAATTTTTAATTGCAATGCACTAAAACAGAAAATATTTTATTAAATAAACATTCTCAATGTTGATATAAATGGAACAAATTAGAGTAAATAATGTATTATTTCTTATGCAATATCTTCATAAATTTTTGTTTTACTCTGAAGTCTTCTTTTGACATGTAAATCTTATTTTTGATTAACATGAGTCATCCCGCTCCTTTAATGAGCTTTTGATAATATTGAAAATAACATATTTTTAATAAATGAGAATTGGTAACAATCAAATATGGAAACTGATCAAAAATCTATCACCCTTAAAAGCAAAGGATCAAAAGTTAAGTTAAATTTAGTTTTCCATAAATAAAAACTTTATTTCCAATGTTAAAAACTATAAAAGTTTGTTACAGAGTCTTGGTAACAAACTTGTATTATAACCTCACTTTAAGCAAATATGTTATTTTGGTAATTTAAGTTCAGAAATAGTTAAAATGAGAGGACTGTACATATCTAACATGTACTTCCAAGATCAAAATTTTGCAATATTTCTTTTCTTTGAACACAAAGGGCAATAATTAACTTATCAATTTTATATTTTTTTTAGATTTTTTATGGTTCACGTTTATATTATACAACGAGTCATCTGTCAAAATAAAAAGAAATTGGACAAAGTACGACTAATAAAATGTAATAACAAATATAAATTTATAAAACTGAAAAGCTTATTTGTAGTTAATAAAAGTGCAACACCATTTTTGTTTTTGACTTTTAATTATTGGTCATCATTTTCTTAGCAATAATAGTGAAACAATCTAAAATATTTGGAAAATCAATATTTCATGACATCAAAGCTAAATACTAGTTTTAGTAACGTTGCTTTTCATTTAAATAATAATCTAATTCAGGAAGCTAACTTAAGTTGTTAATTAATAACTTTAGTTGTTAATTAATAATGTTTCAAAGTTATATGTCAGAGTTTATATTTATTTATTTTTTCCACTTGTAAATGGCATACGTGTAATATATTTACAAAGAAATTCATAAGTATTTAAGAATTAAAAATATTAATATTAGAAACGTATAAATGTAGTAAGACTAAAATAACTATCACTATAAATATTTTTAAAAAAGTGTTTTTAACATTTCTTCACAATTGTCTTTATACAGTCTTAACAGAACAGTAATTTCATTAAGATTTTACAGGAATTAGGGAATATGCATAGAGTAAAAATACTAGAAAAGTAAATAGTATTATCTATTTAAAATAAAATATTTTCTAAATATATAAATTCTGATATTCTGCAAGAAGATTGAATTTAAGAATTAAACAATTCTATTTCGTTTTGCGTACATTTTGAAAAATTATTTACTGAAAAAAGTTGTAGAATTTTCTTTAAGCAGGATTACTTTAAAAGCTTTATGCATGTAATATCAAAACTAATTTTTCATTCATGTTATTAGAATAATATAAAAACTCTCGATGCGTTTAGTAATTCCAATTCAATTTCACAGAATGTTTCCTTGTTTTAAAATCAACTCAGTCAAGTTGAATCAATTCTAAATTCTAATAAAATGAATTTACATGAAATTGCTCTCTAAGTTAATTTATATAATTCAATGAAATACGGTAAAATGATGTATTTTAAGTGAATAGAAAAGTAAGCTACAAGGATTAAGTAGTTTATCTCTTCATCCAAAGCCCATAATTCTTTTTCAGGACTCTAAGTTATTAAGTAGAGAGTAGAAATAATATGTTCACTTTAAAAATAAGTATTTTGAATCATAGCTAAAAGACAAAATATAAATAATCGAATAATCTTAATTCAAACGAAATCATAGATTCAATTGAATGATAAACAAGGTCAAAAAAGGAAGGCTAAAACAGGGCAGTTGATGTTACAAAAAAATGTCATATTAAGTGAAATATGTTAAGATAGAGAAAACCCATGAGCCACTGTAAAATCATTATATCATTCCATCGTATATATTCTAATATTTTATTGAAAGAAGATATGAAAACTATATAATTTAATACAATGTATATTTTGCCTAAATTTAAACTCAACTTTGACGTCAATTTTTATATACCACTCCAAAGAAACTATTATTTCCAAGAGTTTTTGTAGTACACTATTAAAATAGCTTAAAGCAATAATAATTTTAAACTGTTATGCATCAGAAATACCATTTTTTTACACATTGGATTTATTTAAACTCTTATGGCTTCCCATATACCTGTCAGATTTGTTATGAAGCAAGTACTGACAGCTAATTAAAACAATTTGAATACTTGAATCATGCTTGTAGAAAAAACTTTCTTCCCTTTATTTTGAAGAAACTTTTTCCGAAAGTGAAATATTCAATGTATGAAATACTCATTTCCTGTTTTACTTCCATGTAAATATGTACCATTTCATTAATTATTAAAGATGTATATATCTCTACATACTATAAATTACAATATTTTATATATTTAGTTGTTTCTTAAAATAAACAATTTTCTTTGCTTGGCAAAAAAACGTTTTGATTTCTCATCTGTATTTCATATAGTCCAAACATTTGTATTGAGGAATTAAAATATCTAAAATAAGTTATACAATTGCAATATCTTGAACTTGATCAATAAACAACATATATTTTCATAAAAGCTAGCTTAACCGTAATATGAAAATTCGCGGCATTTTTTCCAATTGTGGAGTTTTCTACTTGTAATTAATTTTATTACTATTGTGAAATATTTAGACATTTTATTTGCTAAGATATCACTTTATAAAAATTTAATATACAATTATCAAATATTGAATAAATAAACATGTATTTTAATTATTTCATACTTTTGCATCAAAAAACGTTTATTAATACCAAAGCATAAATACTATATTATCATTATTCTGCAGTTTATATATCTTTGTTAATTTATGAAAGTTCATAAATAATTTCTTAATTATTTAAATGTGTTATATTTCACAGAAATACAAAACAACAGAATTTTTCAAATTGTAAATATTTTTATTCGCAAATTTAGAATTGTTTAAGTTTAATTAGCATTATTTAATTCACTTATAGTTTCAGTTCCCATTTAAAAAAATTACAACAATATCAAGAGTGACACATTATTTTTATATTTAATAAAACATTAAAAAATGTATATAATGTGTGCCATTTAAATTAAAGTAGTGTAATACGTTTTCAAAGTTCAAATTTAAATTTTTCTCAAGATTTTTTTTATATCTCATCTATATATTCTGCTGATTAGAAAACTGAAAAGAAAAAAATTAAAATAATATTTTGCATAAGTTTCGTTTCAAAATGATATCTTCTGCAATTATATCTCAATTTTCCTATTCCATATTTTGAAAAATTGTAATGTTTTTACTAAATTAAAATTAAATGAGAAATGATAAATGAGGCAGAGATACGTTGAGATAGAAAAAAATATTTTCAAATGTAATGGAAAGAAAATATAGTATTCATTTATTAAACGAGAGAGAACTGCTCAGGATTGTTTTTCTAAAATCTTTTATGAATGGTTATGAAAAATCGATGCAAAAATTTAAAACAAATATGCATCCCGAAATAATCCATTTTTTAATTTTTTGCAGCAATAGGATATGTATCTTTTTGAGATATGGAACATAAAATAATTTAACTGAGAGCTACCATTAGAATATTTCAGGCAGATTTAGGAATACTCTATTAATTAAAAAATACTATATTTCTAAATAAAAATAATAATTAGCAAATGATTTTCACTATGCTATAGAGATAGCAAAAATTTGTTTATTATCATTATAACATTGAAATGTTAAATAATACCTTGTTATATCTCTATGGTATAGTGATTATAGAACATTCTTTAGAAGCAAGAGAAATGTTCTTGGAAAATAATAATCTCCGTTTAGACTGAAAATAATAATTTACGCTAGATCGATGTTATGTTTCTGCATACATATGTATTGCTTGGTATTTGAATATTTTGAAATTTACTCTCTTGCGACGCAAGCTTATCTATTAAAAAATAGTTTTCTAAAATATACTTTCCAAACATTTATCAATATGTGACATATAGATAAATGTTTGTAAATCATGTGCATCGTAATCTACTAAGTATATAACAATATGTACCAACATTTATCCTGAAAATGTTATAGTAGGCTTTTGCAGAAAATGTAACACCAGTAATTATTTTTTGAATATTAGAAAACAATTAGCTTTCTGGTATACAAAGGTAGTTATTTTTGATTTTGTTGTCGTTTCGATAATACTTTCGCTCAAAATATTTACCTTCATTTTTAAAGGTGACTTTAACTGAATGATTAGCGATCTGAGCTTAAATTCAATATTTTATGTTATGTGTCGCCATATAGGTTTTGATAGTGGCTTAGAATCTTATTTAAAATTTACTGTTATCTAAATTGGCATTCCTATCTAATATATAATCAATTTTTAACTTACTTATCAATTAACTAGAAACATAAAAACTTTAGTTTGATGATTTTTTCAATTGATTGTGAAATTAAATTTCTCTAGCTAAACTTTTAATTTAGTTTCATGAATTTATTTCCAATATTCAAACATTCACATGAAATCACATTCATATTTCTTTACAGATTAACAATATTATAATTATTACTAAATATGAGATATGCAATTTCCTTTATGCTTACTTTACTATGAAGTTACATAAGGATGAACATTGCAACTTTATTTTATTGAATATTTAACATAACAATGCGTTTGTAAACTACTTTAACTAAAATTAATTTATTTTTAGGAGGTATCGAATTTTTACCTTGCTTATGTAATCATATCACATTACAGTTAATCTATAACAAATAGTATACATATTAATCTGAATTGAAACCCATAAGGCAAATTAAAACTAAATTGAAAAAAAAATATTGCACATGATTAACAGTTATGCATTTTAACATTCACTCGAATATCATGTTTTGTCAGATCAATCAAATAAAAACAAAAACATCAAATAATAAACTTTTTTCAGTCTCTAGATTAATAAACTAGTCTGATTTTCAAGGAGAAACTCACTTTATCTTCTCTTCTTGGATCATATTTTATTTACTATTTATGTATATAATTCAGATTTCTCTTATATAGTTTTGTAATCATAGAGAATATAAAAAGTATATTTTAGTATTTATTACTTTGTGCTTGCACTGGTTTTCTTTACATTTTACTTTTCTGGTTGCGCTTGTTTTTATGATAAAATTTATGCTAATATCTAAGACAAAAATTTATTTTATGAAAAAAAAATAATATCACCACACTGATTTCTTAACAATTTATGACAAGTAAAACCAAAGCTATCTTAAATGTATCTAAGATTCGAAATGGATGCTAAAAATATAATAAACTAATACATATATAATACTTGTGAAATACTTTTGACATGAGAATTATTTTTTTTTTAATTTCATAAAACAATTATTTAATATATATACAAAAAATGTTATTATCACAACTTTGAAAATTAGAAGTACATAAAGTAACGTTTGATGTCAAAAATAAGTAAGATTTCATTGAAGCATTTATTAAAGACTTATAAAGTCAATTTATGTAAAAAAATATATAAAATTGATTTGTTAAAATTTATTAATGACAAATTGACTTTTAATAAGAAAAAAATATTTAAATTGAATAATACATTCAAATAATAAGTGAAAAATGTTTAAAATAATCACTCCGTGTAATGTCTGTGTTCATGTGTTCATTTTAAGTATTGAATTGTAACTATAGTTTTATTTTCAACAATTGCAATTCAGTTGCATATATATATATATATATATTAGATTGATAGATATGCATAACATAATAATTTTTTTAATCTAAAACAAGAATACAAAAAAAACCCTCAACTGTGCAAAAGAATATTTTAATTCATTACATGAATGATTTTAATTTTCACAGTATTTTAATTCATTACATGAATGAAAATCATGGTGAGCACACATATTAGGAATGTATATATTTTAATCAATAAATGTCATTCATTACCTTCGTCACATGAAAAAAAGGCCACTGAAACAAGATAGTATCTGATTCTCCCATGTTATTAACAATCCAATTTTAATTACACAATCAATCTTGCAAATATATCTAAAAATTGAATGCACTGTTGGGCGAGATTACTCACTCAATCTGATTCCATTTTAAATTTAAATTTTAAGTAAATATGATGTTTTGTATAATATGTCACATTAAAGTTTGTTATCTGAGGATTTATTTGATTTTCCATATACCAACTTTATTCCATTGTAAATTAGTATGCTATTTCATCATTAATTTTCTGCTACTTTGCATTATTTAATCGTCCTTAAAATATGAAAACACTCTATATAGTTAATTTAATAAATCTAAAGATTGTAATTTAACAAAATATTATGTTTTAGAAGCAATGGACTTTGTAGTCAATAACCTATAAATTATTTCAACTCAATACATTCGATTGCGATTTTGAAAAGAAAAAATAAGTAACTTACAATACTTCGCCTCTGTGCCTTTGATACCTTTACCATTTTGAGTTCTTTGTTGAAGATTCCATAATCATTATTTATAATCAAAGTTCTAGTGAAATATTGTTTAAAAATCACTGGTTTAATAACTTAATTGAATGTTTCGACCAAAAATCAATTTAAATTATTTTCTCAATATTTTACCGATTCCCATTTCATCGATGATAATATTCAAACAATTAAATGTAGGCAGCAACGGTATACAAATTGCAGACATGTATAAATTCTACAAGATTCCTATTCATAAATTTTTACTTAATTAATAAAAAATTGAAACAAGTAAAATTTTTTTATAAAACTTATTGTTATTTTCCTAATTTGAAATTTAACATCAAGAAAATTTATAAATAATGATTGCAAAAATTTTCGAACAGTAATTCTATTTGTGAATAATATGCGGATGAACATGATGTAGTAAGGAAGTATAAAAATGACAATATTTTGATATTGAGAATTAAAGTAGCTCATAAAGTAGCACCAATGACTTAATGCAGTATATTGTCACAATGAAGAAATATATTTAAAACTTTGAATGAATAAAAAATTAATGTATATTTTTTTTACACATAAATATAAAAAATTTGCAAATATGTAACATTCTTGTATATATTATCATGAACAAATATTTTGATTTAACAATAATTTTCAATATTCCTAATATTTGTACTAATTTAATTTAAATACATTAAAAATGGAGTAACAACATATGTTTTCTACTATTACATTTTTTATTAATGGAATATTAGAATTTATTTCGAGCTCGAGATAAAAATATTTAAAGCAATGGATAAATAAAGAATTCTGTTTCAAGTATTTTTAAAATTATAAAAAATATTGTACATAAATTATTCTTTTAAGACCATTTCATTTTTAGTATTAATCTACCAAAGAAGATTTTATGTGCTTCAGTGGTTTTAAATAATATATTTTCAAAATTACAATGTTCTTCTTCGATTTATGATACAGACAATATGCTTAATACGATATCTAATTAGTTTCAAAGCTCATTTTATTTTATTATAACATCTATATGCCTAAGAATCATTGCGAACACAATTATTTTAAACTGCTAAGCTTATTATTTTTGTTTATTCAGTTTAGATTTTAAATGGATTTTTTATCGATATTGAGAATAAATAATTTTATTAATGATATCTAAGAAAGTTAAAAAGTTTTCTACTACGGATTGAATTCGAAAATACTTTTCTCTATTATTTTAGAGGAATATTTTCTGGGTTAGAAATTTGTACATCTGATATATAAATTGAGAAAGACAAATGTTATTCATATTAAAATGATCATAAAACTCAATTTTCGAAAGAGGTAAAGTGTAAAGTTTAAAACGATTGTACAAGGAATTTTTCGGTTTATATGAAAAAGAATATTAATAGAGTATGGAATAACAAAAACGCACTTACTATTTGTGTGTTATATTTCTGCATGTAAATGTTTCTGTAAAACATTCAAAAATTAAGTCAAACTGTGTTCAATTATTAAAACTGAAATAGTGTCTTAAAATTCTAGAGCTTCATCTGTATAATTAAAAAAAAATTCTTGATCTGTTAAAATTTGCTGCTTAGTACGTTTATATTTCAGTGTATAATATTTTGTAATTTGATCAATAGATCTTTTTAAATCCAACTATAAGTACTATAAGAAAACAAAAACTAACCATTAAAAACATTACAAGAATAAACATTTAAAAAAGTTAACATCTAGTGATATTATGACAAATCTTACACGTATCAGGGAAAAGGTCTTTAATGGCATATCCCTTGATATACACATTTTACAAGCAGTTCAAAATGACAATTACTATATTTAAAGTTAATTTTCTAACCAAGAAAAATATATGCGAAAATGACTCAAAGAATTATCGAATTTGTGCATAACAAAAAAAGTATTATATGTACAAAATTCTGAAAATAATTTAAATATGACTAACATAGATGACAATTTTTTCAGAATAATATTTCATAATATAATATAATTAAGATATATTATTGGTGTTTGGTCAACGAATTTTTCAGCAGGATTTTTCAAAACTTCAACTAATTTGAAAACTGTTGATACTAATACTCGTTTGTGTTCAAAATCTGTAAATATGGTGATTAGTAAGAGTAATTGTCTGAGTAATATGTCATATTTTGTAAAGCTTGTGACGATGGTTTCATATAGTTGTACTAAAATCTGACTAATTCAAAACGTAACTTAGTACATAAAATTAGCAAATAATAATTTGTTTTTAAGGTACACATTTAGAACTTCAAAAAAATGATTGAATCATTTTGAACTTTTTATTTCTTTGTCCGTTCTATTTGAAAACAAAATCTTAAATTATAAGATTTTATAATAAGCGAGATCTTTTAATTAATAAAATCTGATATATAGAGTTAATATTAAGGAAAAGTAAGGTTAAATTAGTATTTATATACATATATTTTTTTAAAAATATATAGTTATATCAAAAATATTTTGTCATTTTAATTGTGAAAAGAAAATAATTTTCTTGAAAAATAATTTTACTTGATTAAAAATTAATAACACTTAAAAAATAATTTTCTCAAACTTCTGTGTAAATTTATCTTAAAATTTTGATACAAAATATCAAAATAGTTTATTCGGAACTCTGTTTGATTTAAAAACAACATATATATTTTATTAATTTTAAAATATAAAACAAATAATACAGCATATAAAGGTGTGTATAAAGTTTATATTTAAAATGTCTTACTCTAAACACAATATTGGTAATGATTACCAAACTATTATAACTATTCTGTTCTTGATTATCAATATTGAATATTACTTTTTGGTTCAAAATGCATAGTTATTTTGAAAATATTTGAAATATTTTGTTTTCTTTAGGAAAAATTAAAAATTTTAATCTTGAAAAATCAAGTACTACGCTTTTATAGTCCAGAAACAGAAAATTAGTCGTTTTGATTGAAGATGGTTGTTATCAAAATTCTAATCATGATATACATTTAAAGAATACTTCTACTTAAAAAGTTTTATACATTATAATTTTCGAAACACAGAAGTCCCAACTAAGTAATTATTATAAAAGTATTTTGATGTAATGACATTTAAGTATTTAGGACATGTATTGATGCTTTGACACCAAATGATGAATAACCTACTTTCCAAAGGCTGTATTACGACATTTGATTGTTTTTGCATCAATTGACTTACAAGCAGGAATTTTTATAGCTTATAGATTAGAGTAGAGAGTTAACTTGGAAAATTATTGAGAACGTGCATCAACAGAAGTACAAGAAATAACAAAAGCTCAGTATTAAAAATGAAAAATGGGATATGATATCGAACCTGAAACTTTTATTGTAACAGAGTGCTATTTTATGGCTAGGCTATTTTATGATTGGACTATAGTGCAACACTGAAGCAGTGTAGTGAAACCTAAATTGTAGTTTGGTGTACCATCTATACCAACTATTTTCTTTTTTTAAGAATTCAATCGTATTTGTTAAAAATGTCACCTACGATATTCGGAAGTGTCGATCGTTGTGATACCAGATTACATTGATGCTGTGAAAAAATTAATCCATTTCTAATTGCCATATAACTTGATGAAATAGTATCTTTTTTTAATTTTTTAAGAACATTCATTGGTTTAATTTCATGGCAATTGGATACGATCAAAAATATAAAAATTAACAACATATTAATATATTATTTACTTGTATTCTTTATATCTTCTCAAATTATATTGAAAAAACATTTATGTTCAAAGTAAACTGCTTAGAATAAGTATAGGTTTTTAATAAATTTATTTTATAAAGTAAAATAAATAAGTTAGGATAAATCGCATTAGATATTAAATTTTTTTTTTCACAAAGTTTATTGGTTTTATTTTTTCAGAATAATGGACAACAGATAAATTACTGAGGTCCATATTAGTATAATGATTTTTTAATTTTAAGGTGATTTTTTTATTTTTATGTGTTTTAAATAAGGTATTTCTCTAATTCTAATTACATTTTATTATTTTATAAATACGTTGCTTATCAGATAGTAAATGTTATACAAAAAAACTAGTCTAATTGATTCAAATAGCATTCATCAATTTTTGGAAACAGATTTTTCCTAAAAGTTAGTGTTTTTCTAGTCACAACATAAGTATAAACTAAATGTTATATTCATTCAAGAACAGTAAATGCTGAAAAAGTGCTTTTCGATTAAATGAAAAATAAAATCACACGTGAACTTGGTTTGAAAAAGAATAAGCGTTTTATAATAAGAAGTGAAAATAGGAAAAATAAGTAATTATTTCTCAAATTAAAACTCATCTCTTAAGTACATAGTCATATTATGCTAATGTAAATAATAAAACATAAATTATTAGTTTTGTTATTCTTTAAGATGTAAAGTTTCTTAAAATAGAAAGTGTACAATAAAACATCAGAAAAAATTTTTCTGTTTTATTTTTCTAAAATACTTGAAGAACGATGCAATCTTGCTGTCGAAACAGACAAGAGAACAAAAGGAAAAAATTCAGAATCTTTCAGCAAGAGTAGCAATTTTAAAGCTGTCATAACATCTCGCTCAACCTTTTCTTAGTACGTCAACGAGAAAGCATTTCTCTTGATCTATTTCATATCAACTCAGAAGGATTTAGAAAAACTCTTGTGTGCAGAGCGAATAGTAAAACGAGTTGCTATCTAAGCAAAAAATCCAACACCAAGATAAAATCATGTTTATGTTCACACTTTATATTTTCAGCTGTAGGGAATGTAAATATTTGCATATACATTTTTCTTGCACACAAACACAGTTCTTATAATACTAAATAATTCCATTTAACAGGTAAGATAAGCAAACGAATGTCGAACATTATTTGGTACTGTACTTTAAAAAAAATTTGTTTTACAATAAAGGTATTTTACAAAATAAATAATCTTATTTTGCTTTAAAATTTGGAAACAATTTTGTGGACGATTTCATTAGAATATTACAATACATTACAATACAATAAGAAATATATTTTTTAGTATTTTTTTAGAAAACTGGTAGAGTTTATTTCATAGAATAGACAATGATATTTTCTATAAAATATCATTGTCTCCCTCTCTATATATATATATATATATATATATATATATATATATAAAGGATTGAAAATTTAAAATCTCAGCAAGAGAATTCTCTATATTTATCATAGATTGAAATTTTACTTCAATAAAATGATTATTAAAATATGCAAAATTAGGCATTTTAAAATTTATTATTTTATTGATAATTTATATTTTAATCTTTATGTCACTGAAAAAATAGCATTTAATTCTATAAATCATACAGTGTTAATCATTACTTGAACATCTTAAAAGCTAGGAATTGTTAAGCTTTATTGATAATGATTATAAATGGTGAATTAAAGTTTCCATTTTTCACAGTCTCTTCTTTTACTATTATTATTAATTTAAAAAATTGTTATTGTTACTGTTTCTGTTACATTTTCAAAATTTTATAAATTAAAAGTTTTAATAAAAACCAATATTCTTTTATACTTTGCATTTTCACATTTTAATAAAATTAATACAATTTAGAAATTGCGTTATTTAATAAAACTTAAAATATTATAATCCTTAATATAAAACTTAATGCATAAATTTCAATAACTACAGAATTTGTTTTTGTTATATTAAAAAAATAAGCCAATGTGGCTACTGCAATATTTTTTTAAAAATATATCATGACATAAACACACAATCTTTAAATACATTTCAAAGCACATTTATATATAGATTTACTATACCACCTACATCTTTCATGATTAACGAAGCTTCAAAATTCTAATCATAGAAACTAGGTGTACAGTTTACTTGTAAAGTTTGATCATGTCTATTGATTCAATTGAAATATTTTTTCATAATTGCTATAAAAGTTTCATAAAAGTGTATATAGTGTTTTATATATTGCTTAAGCTTTGGTTTTTCTTTTTTCAGAGAAATATTATGGAGTTTTCTTTTTTTCCCCATAACAGATTTTCCTTTTTCATTATTTTTCTTTTAGTTATAATTGTATATTTAAAGCATCAAAAAATTATTCTGCATACTATTGAACAAATAATCATTGGATAATCTTAAAAAAATACTGAAAAATTTAATTATTTACAGAAAGGAAGTACAAACTACACTCTTGTACTGTTTAAATGGAAAAGTTATTTTTTGTTTATAACTAGATTATAATTTTGCTTTAATGTGATCAAGTTATAATTTAAAATATATTTTAACAAAAAATTTAAATACTTTATATAATAAGAAAATACAGTGTTTCATATGATAAATAATATTTTTATTTAAGTCGCTCTCATATATCTAACAATTTGTTCCTTAGAATAAATCTTACCATAGATTGCAAAAATTTTACTGCTTTGGGGCAAAACAATTCCATTTACCTCAAGGCAGTGCTAAAAGCTAAAGCTTTTTACCCCTTTTCACTCCAACATTCAACTTACTGTAGAATTCCAATCCACTGATTCTGCAAGATTCTGATTGGTGTGGGGTTGTAAGCAGTTTCTTTTCTTTATTTTCGGAAACCATTCGATTAAGTTTAGAATGTTTCCAAGTTGATTTCACATTCCTTTTTGACTTTGACTTCTTCAATTCTTGAATTCTAAAAGGTTTAGGAGTTATAAATTTTAACATCGAAATGTAAAAGAAATTTGTATTTTTGAAATTTAAAATTTGCAACTTATTTAATATATGCCCTAAAGTGAGACATTTATTTCTAATATCTTTTTTT
>JAPDSC010077329.1:0-23110 GCA_026290005.1 Latrodectus geometricus | reverse complement strand
TGAAACACTTCAAATTTTGGTCAGGTTTTAAACAACTCATTATGCAAATTGCAAAGATCAGTAGGTTTATCGAATTGTGATATTAACTATATTTTTTAATTGTGTAAAAAGGATGTCTTATCAGTCATTTGTACATATGTATTTATATATATTGATATGTGTGTATGGATAAAAGTTGTAGATAGTTGTATAATTGTTACAGAAACTCTCAGAAGGGAAGTATTTGTTTTTGAATTAATAAACTCATATTTTTATGGTTATCTTTTAAATATCTGAAGATTCTGATATTATGATGTAATTTTTTAATAATGTAGAATATCTGTAAGTATGAAACTTATAATAATGTAAATCAAAATGAGTAAAATTTCTGAATATTTATATTAATTTTATAAAAGTATTTAAATAATATGTTATGAAGTATTTTTTTAAGGGATGCAAAATTTTTAAATGTGAAACTTAATAATGTATACCATTGTAATTAATTTAATGATACATTTTAGTGGAAAAATGCTTAGCCACTTTTTATGGTAATTTTTTAAAGTAATTGATAATATAAAAAATTGATATAATAAAATAATTGATTATAAAAAGTAGTTATAAAATTTTAAAAAAATTGCAAAATTTGAATATAAATTTAATAATTTCATTTTGACTTTTTTTATTTTCATTGTTATTAATTTTAAGTCATGCAGAATTAACAAACAAAGTATCCGGTTCCATTCAGAGGTTGTTAATTTATATTTTAAGTGTATTTATAAATATATTTTAAGTTGGTAAAGAGTACAAAGTTAACTGTTTATTTTTTGATGTAAATCGAAGTAAAAATGTTAACTTGATTCATAATAATTGGTTAAAATAATATTTTTACTTGATTATTATGATGCCAATAATAAAATATTTTTTCCACATATATCCTGTATTGCTTTTTATTGACCAGAATTTTATGCAAAATCAT
Source organism: Latrodectus geometricus (assembly GCA_026290005.1). Classification (NCBI taxonomy): domain Eukaryota; kingdom Metazoa; phylum Arthropoda; class Arachnida; order Araneae; family Theridiidae; genus Latrodectus; species Latrodectus geometricus. Next base: position 22,155 of record JAPDSC010077329.1, on the reverse strand, counting down.
GAAAATTCAGCAAGTTTCTTTCTATTTATAAGTAATATGTACAGGAATATTTATTAAAAAATGAACATTTTCATAAAATATTAAATATTTACATTTTAAATAAACATCTGATGAAATATATTTTTTAAGAAATCTTAAAATAGAATATTTTCAGTGTATCATAAATAGTTGAGTCTAATTTTTGATGAGTATTTCATGCAATCATTTGCATATTTAGAGAAAAGATCTTACTTCAAATTTAACTATATGTTTAATATATCTAAGAGAAAATTGTATGCTTCAGAGAAATTACTTGTACACATTTTAAAAGAAAACTTTTTCATTTATAAATTACGTCGTCTATTCACAAACAATTTGATACTGCTAAATTTATAGAGAATTTTACTTTTAATTGATCTTAGAACGCACACGATCTTTATTTTTTTTATATAACTGTTCCCTAAATTTCAGTAATAATTAAAACTGATGTTTGGCAAGACTGAATTTTGTTCACGCATCAACATACTTCCATGTCTATTTTATGTGTGAATTCGGGCATACCTAGTCCGACACAGCCCAAATGATTTTACTTTCAAAAATCTTATCAGATTATATTAATCTTAATATAGAGTTTAATAAATAGAAATTCAAAATCCACATGTTGAGATTATTGTCTATGTTAAATTTTATGACACTCATAACTGGTGGCTGAATCATTAAAAATGGTTAATAAAACCCAAGAGATAGAACTCTACCTTATTCTTTTTTAATTTCCATTATTAAATATCTAAAACTTACCCGAATTTATATAGATTCACTTAATATACGCATATTTTTAAAAAATTGATGGCAAAGCTGGAAGTGGCATTCTTCCCAAAATGGTTGATCACCAAATTCCAGTCATGTGAAAGTTGGTGGATTCTGGTTCATTAATCATTCATTTTTTTCGCACAAGAAAGCTAATAAGACAGACAATTCAAAGTAGATTCTGGACTACTTAATTCATGCTTAAAGTGGGTTTCGAACCCACGAACTCCTAAATCAAAGGCCCACGAATTATACCCTGTCAGATCTACTTAGATCACGAAAGGTAACTGGTGAGAGTCGTGCAACGCTAGGGGATTTCGAATCACGAAACGAACAGTTGATAGAGGACGAATCTTACACGCAGGGCAAGAAATTAACAGACAGCAGTTTTAGGAGACAAATTAAAAAAAACTTTGCACGAACTGTTGAATTAAAAAAAAATGTGCAAAAAAACTTAATTACTTTGCAATAATTTTTTTATTAAATACGTGAGCCAGTGAATGTTCAAAACTAAATGATACTTAACAAGTACTTCAAGTGTTTTTAGAAGCTAAGACATTGAGTTATTGCTAAACATTAAAGAAAAAAATTTTTTTTCTTTCCTTTCGGTTCTTTATCTCAAGTTTATTTTTATTTTCTTATTGCAGCAGTGATGTATTTCATTATGAAATGTATGTGAGAACTCAAATATACATAATATTGAGCTATGTATTCAGTATTCAAATTGACAATGGAATGATCAGTGATCTGGTTTTTCATTCAAAAATTCACGTGATCGATTCTCACCTCACACCAAAAATTTGTAGATATTAAATTAGCTTGCCTATCGCTCTACAGTCATCTTTTACTTAGAAAGGATAGTTTAGAAGAATTTAGTCTAAAGTGGATAGCAAAATGTGGAATTAAAAGTGCAAACACTTCAGGAATTTCGTGGGAGTCGAAGTCACGTATTACGTTGAAATGGATTCACAAACTATTTAAACAACCATAATCAAGATGGAAATCGAACCCATGAACTGCTGAACTGCAAGCCAGAATGCGAATCATACGGCTGCCTTCAAATAACAAGAGGAATTTACCGTGCAGGTTTGCTTGTCTCTCAACAGTCATTTTTAAGCACATAAGGGATAATTCAACTGTCACCAACGACTTAAAGTGAATTCCGAACCATTAACATCCAAGCACATGGTGGGATTCGAATGCACGAACGCTTGAACTATTGGCAAGAGCTCTAACTATTCGGCTACTAGCTCGGCTTTATTGTGAAGGAATTAATAGGGGTTTCGTCACAGTATGACAAAACTTAGAGATAAATTTATAGTACAATAATGTGAAAATCTTAGTGTTTTTTTTAAATAAAAAGTATATATATTTACAATAAACAGATTCTTTAAAATATTTTTATTGACTTTCTCCAATTGTATACACAGTTTAGTTTTAAAAAAAACATTTAACATACTCTAAAATCACATTTGACATATAGTACAAAAATATACTCTATAAAAAATAATCTCTCAAATTTTTAAAAATGGTGTAACCAGAAATATACACAATCATGTACAATTTTTTCATGAAAAAAATTCTTTTCCATTAATAAATAAAATATTTAAAAAATTACAAACAGAAAAATTTACAATTTAAATAATTTTGATTCATAGTTCAATCACATAACTTTGATTGCGACTTTGAAAACACACGTTATTTATTATTTTTTTTACCAGTATTAACAAAAAACAAATGTTTGAGAACAAGAGATAAAATTTTGAATTGGAAAAATAACGAAATAAAATATTAAAATTCAAAATTTAAAAATTTGTTTGAAATCTAACTTTTCATATTACGTATTTTCAAACAAATTTGTTCTGAGCGCTCAAACTTAAAAAGAATTAAAGTTAAAATTCATCAAGATTGCACTTTTTTTACAATTAAACTATGTTTTCACTTTTTATTGTTGAAGAAAACAGCCAACAGGCAATAAAATTTTGTACACACAATAAGGACCTCGAACCATACTGAGTAAATATTCCACGTGACCCCCGAATTTGAATAACACCACTAAAAAGCATCAAAACTTTACACCAATGCAAATAACCTATTTCTGTTCCAAGTTATCATGTTGAAGTCATCATTTTTACTTAGCGAGTTTTATATACATAACCTTGAATTTGTTTTCAGTTATTTTCTCAATTTCGAGCAAGAGATTAATTTGTTCAGATTAACAATCAATACGCGTTAGTAATTAAGAAATTTAAAATGAGACAAAAAAAAAACTTTAGATTGAATATACGATGACTGACTTAAAATAGTAGCATTCCTATTACTTAACATTTTCCAATATTCATCAATTTTTTTTATATGACATAATTTAAGGATAATTTGAAATTTTTCGCCTCAAATCTGGTTAGTTGACATAAATTTATATATGAAAGTTTTATAGTTCTCTCATATAATCGAAATGGTTGGTTTTAGGCCCATTTCACAATTGATTTGAAATTTTGTTCGCTTTTCCAAGCTTCTGTAGTCCACGTTAATGGAATGTGTTAATAGTAAATGTCGAACGCAGCACACACACACAACACCCTGTAGAGAAGAACCGCAACAGTCCTCTGTAGTTAACTGTGAAGAACTTGCGAATATTTGATTCACTCAACGATTGCTGTTACCGTTGGAATCGGAAACGGACACTTGCTCATCGGGGGAACTGATCACAACTGGTCCCGAGAAGGTTTTTCCCGCCACAAGCTCTTCAAGACCCTGAAACAATCGAATTTTACAAAAATCAATAACATTAACCGAAATAGGAGCAAATAAATTAGCAATGCTGGCCTACCGAATTACAGCACTACAAGCGACTGCAGCGCCATTTTATCAGTACTATAGACCGTAGAAAGTCTTGGCTTCCTTAACGATTCTAAGCTTACAGCGTTCATCTCCCATCAGCATTTTCCAAATTACTCACCTTCAGTAATTTGAAGTCTTTCTCTACTTCGCCGCTTCACTTATTGGGCAGTTTTTACATAGATTGTATTTTCTCACAATCTTACAGAAAGTTACCCTTCTAATTAAGTTGAATTCGTCGCATCTTGAGATTAAAAATTATTTCAAAATCGCAACGCATTCTACTTAAGATTCTGAATTGACCGGGAAAGATTTTTTATTACTTCTATAACACAGCACATACTTGTGTGCTAAATAGGTTTTGACAAAGGCGAGGTTGACACATTTAAAGTCTCCTTTCAATGTCAGAAGTAATTATTAGTTGTAGAGGTGACTTTTAATATTTATTTTATAGTTGTTATGACATCACAGAAGGCGGTATCTATTCAATAAATATGATTCAGATATCTCTATTTTTTGCATTTTGGTAGGCCAACAGAATTTGCTTATCTGGAGAAAAAATCTAGTAGATTCTTCACTTACCTCTCCTGCGTAAGACACTAGAGGAGAAATTTCACAAATTCCTACTGCGCTTTTTTCCTCTGCCCCGCTACAAATGAAACAAATAACATTTTTTAACAATTTCTTAGAAACAAATAGCAATAAACTCAATGTATTAAGTATTTTTCCATCAAGATATTAGATATTTCTTGTATATCTTTTCTAATAAGCATTGCATCATTCCCTAGTTAAAATTTATAGTTTCGAAATAACTTTTCCGAGATATATGTTTATGAAAGACAATAGAAAAACAAATTAAGTGCCTAATAATCTTTTAATAATTTAGTAGCCAATCTGCATGCTTTCATAAAACTTCTGATTTTGCCTAAAACATACATAGCGGTTCCAATGAGACCTGGACTACCTTAAGGTTAACGGGTTTGGAACAATTGTTCCTCACGAAGCACCTCGTCATTTTGAATCACGATCAGGTGAAGTGGTTCCACCTGTGCAAGCACCCTCTGCTCAATATCCATGCATTACTAGCGGAACGACTTTGGAAGATACAAATTAACGTGGATATGCCTCCAAGCTACGGAGCTCCAGCAGCGAAGTGAGGGAGAATGTGGTCACCCTCCCAATATCTGCCCGCGGCAAGCTGTTTCATTTTGCAGATATTACAGGAAACTGCGTGAAGCTACTGAGCAGCTAATTTTGCATAATAAGTGGGAACAAAAACACTCATTTGTAAATATCCCCAGCCCATCATTTCAAGTAATCTTAACTTACTTATATTAAACATTAAAGTGATTTAGTAAAAATAAATAATTAATCCTATATATTATCATGAATTCGAATTGCGGGGAAATTTTACTTTCTTAATTTGTTTTTAACTTTAAAATTAACAGTCTCGTAGAAGTGGAAAAAACCTTTTCCTACAGATCTTTTCCTTTCATTTAAATTTTTCATAAAATAAGTTTAAATGAAATAAAAGATTAATTTAGTAGTTGGAAACACAAAAAAAAAGCAATTATAATAGGCTTTTCTGAGATAAATTTTTTAGAAAATTTTCCAATACTTATAGATCAGGTTTATTATAATATAATAATATGAAACATATAACAATATAATTCATAAGGTTCAATTATTTTATAGTTTTCCAACAAAAAAAATTTGATAAAAATAACATCAATAGGGAATAAAGAGAATTGCTAGCATGAATAATGAGTAGTATACTTACTCTTTCTTTTCTTCAGAAATTGGTCCATTAAGATCCCTGCAAATAATAAAATTAACATATTTAATATGTGTACTTCCAAAAGGAAAATGTTTTAAATTTGTAACTTCATATAAGAAAATAAATACAGAATACAAAAATAGGCAAATCCTATCTTACATCATAAATTCTGAATTCTAAGGAATTTTGAGTTTCATAGACCCTTTATTATTAAGTAAAACTTGGCAATAAACGGTTTATGGTCTTGTTCTCAATATTTTACCTGGAGACTTTTATAGTACTCAATTCTTTGTGGTTCGTATGTTAGAAAATCCATAGCTTGAGGAAACAAAGGCTTATAGATAAATTATAAATCTGGGAAGAAACTGGACATCTACCAAGGGAATGGGAAAAGGCCATAATTATTCTTATTAAGAAACTAAATAAGAATAGCGTCCCAGAAGATTTTAGAGCAATAGCTCTCAATTGTACGGCAAATAAGATAATAGGGAAAAAATGATCCTAATTTGTCTACATTTCTTTCATGACAAAAACAATATTTTGCTTTGTGAGCAATGATTTAGGTAGAGTCCACAACACCGTCGACCAATTTCTTAACTTTGTCCAGAAAACTAGGAATGCTCAGAACCTCAAACCAACGCATCACTCTGTAGCAGCTCTTCTGGACATAACAAAAACTTTTGATAGTTTGGAAACACAAATTAACTATCATGCTCCATAATACCTTTAACATCTAGCAGAGCTTTGGCAGAGATTTATCAGAGTTCAGTTTAACAAAGAGCTCTCAGACACTTTTCACCTTAGTCAAGGCGTTCCAAAGGCAACAGTTCTAAGCCCAACTCTTCATACTTGGCTGGTGCAGAAAGAATTCTCTTCTGGTACATGTATTAGTATGTTTGCAGATGACATTGCTCTTCGGTGCTCTGGTGCTGATATAAATGTTCTTGATTCTAAATTAAACAACTCATTTAAATGACCATGATTTATTAAACGTGGCACAACCACCTTGAGTGAACATTATGTACTTTCGGTTAAATTCAGAATTCAAACTCACAATCTTTTGGTAATGAGAATGACATTCAAACCAATCAGACCATCCGGCTCCATAACGTTAAAAGTAGGAATCAAACTTAACAGCTGTTGGTTTGGTTTGTAGATCAACGGTCTTTTTACAAACAAGGGACATTACGGGATCGAGTCTGTTAGGCTTAGTGCCAAAAGCAGAGGCTTTTATACCTAAAAGTGCCCAGCTCTCAACAGATGATATACGCAAGCCTACAGTCTACGAAGGCAACCACCTCGATAGAAGCTCGATGTAACCATTGCAGGCCCTCATCATGAGAGTAAAACTCGCATTTTGAGAACTTACTTTTCCTTGGCTGAATTGGCACCTTTAGAAAAATTTGTTTTTATAGTGCATTTTTTTAAACTCAATACCGAACCATTAATTCTTTGAATTGTCCATCTATATCTCAGTTTTCTAATGCACCGCTTTCCGGAACTCGCTAGCATTCCATCATTGGAATATCGTCCAATTCGATGGACATGATTCTTTTCAAAATCGACCAATTATGTCGGTCCAAGATAGTATTCAAGTTTCACTATCGTACACCAGTTTGCTCGGTTCATCAGTAATACGAGTACAAGTTAGTACGAAGTGGAGGCAGTCTCCAATAACATTGGTGGGCGACATAACTCACTAACCGGGTACCCTTTTTATAAATATATTCCGGAGAGCGTCCATGCCCAGTCGCAATTTGGGCAATAGTTGCATTCCCAATAACTCTTTACAGTCATAGAGCCACAGAATTGAAAGGTCTACCAGTCAACCTCAGTTTTCCCATCTCTGTTCCCACATTCTTTGCCTCTTCATGTAGCACCTTTATTAGATGTGATAGGTCAAGCGTTGGCTCTGGTAAATCCGTAGCTCTCTTTGCCATTTCATATGTTCTCTCTTTGCCGAGAGTGTCTTTGTAAGCACTAACGTAATGCAATCGTATCTTTCGGCACTTTGAAACCTCCATAAATGAATCTTTAAATTTTTGAACCAAGTTGTTGTGGTTACACGGACCTGGAAGCGAGTTTAAGTATGATAGCGACTATTACACGTTTCCCAACTTATATTGTTTTTGAGGCAGTCCAGCGTTATACTTCACCTGAAAGACTGAATTACCTTTAAGTCGAACACCATCATAATAACCTTCTGACCCAAAGTAAAATGCCACCAAGGCCAGACCGTCTTTCCCTCAATACCAGAGCCATCCTATTTAAAAATTCAAACCCACTTTGTTTGGGTTCTCACTATCGAATGGCACGCTCACTCGTTTCGCTGGGTGATACTTCCAGGTATAAACCATTTGCTCAACATCTGCTAAAACGAAATGATTCTCGTAGAAGATAGCTCCCTTACGTTCTAACAATACCATGAACTTTGCAAACTATACTTGCTTTTATATCTAATGGTAGGACACCCGTTAGAACTTGTATCGCTACCGTAGTTTGTTTGGTTGGGTTTTGCGGAGCAAGATCCAAAGAGGACAAGCTGCGCCATATCGCTACCGTAGAGTGGGTCCTATAGTAATCAGTGATAGTAACACGTGCAGGTCATTGCACACTTTGTAGGTGGTCACAGTATAGGTCGTACAATCCAACCTGTCCCCGTGCACCAACGCCAAATAATACCACGCGCTCAGTGCCACTCCTATAAAGGCGTTTCAGAAGCTCAGGCTTACGCCCAAACAATACTCTTGAAGTATGTTGGAGAGCCATGGTCATGTTGACCACGTTTTGTCAGATATGCTTAAGATTGTTGTTAAACGTGAGCACACTACCGTATGTAACTTTTAAGAATTTTAGCTCCTGCACTGATTTCACCGAGGATTCATCTCGCCTGAAGACCAGAGATCGTTTTAATTTACACCTCCTACTGACAGTTAATGCTCTCATTTTGTTTGGATTAGACCGGACCCAGTTTTAAGTGGATTCCAACCCTTAACATATAAGCCCAAAATGGAATTCGACTCACGAACTGTAGCAGCCGAGAGGGGTAACCAGCCATACAGCTGAGTCGAAGGTAGACCCATCAACATATTTACACGGCCATAAACATAGGAAATGTGTAAGTTTTATAATATAATAAGTGGATAAGATCGAGAAATCGGTGGATCAACCGTCCCAAACAGTTTAAAAATAAAAAATTTGGTAGAATCTATCAAAGCGGAGCGAAGTCTGGAAATCTACTCTGCGGAAGGCCATGGCCCACCCTGGACTACGCATGACTGAAGAAGGAAATAATAAGAGTAATCTTCTCACTAAATCTGTTGCTACCACAGCAAGGCTATAAATGCATTTTATTTTTTTTAAAGACACAGACTACAAGTAAAGGATATTTCTGACACTCTAAGAAAGTGTAACCAACTTACACAGAAACGAAGCTGCCACTTTCGTCGTCGAACCTGCCGCCTGCCTGCCTGACGTACTGCCTGTGCAGCGCGTACAGGGAGAGTCGGGCGGTGGTGGGAGTGTCTTTCGGAGCGTCGTCCGCATTCTTCAAGGGGGAGAACTCCTCTTCTCTGCGTACTTCCCACGCCGCAAATTTACTGTAAAAGGGAATTTCATTAATAGATTAGAACATTTCAATACAGTAATATTGGTAACTTTTTATTCTAAAAGGAAATGAAAAATGTATTTTAGAATTATGAAGTTATGAATTCAATTAGAAAGGACAATTGAGTCGGTTCGTCACTCTATAGGAAAAAAAAAAGGATACATTACAGGGACAGGCAACCTTTACAGTGCTGTGATTATTGTGTATCTGCCAATAGGGTTACAACATAATGCATAAGAAATAGTGGAAAATATTCTATTAATATAATCATGCAAAATAATTGAGGAAATAGAACTGAAGAATATAAATTTAGAATTTTGTAAACGAAATATTCATTTATATATAAGATTTTTTTATATATTAATTATTCACCATTACAAACATTTGCCTTTTGCCCGATGGTACAGAGAATACAGCGCACCAGATTCGGTATGCTTGCCAGAAGTTGCGACTTGTGAATATTACGCAGAACATTTACATTTCATCTCGTTGGATGTGAAATTAAAGAAATTTTTTCGATTGATGGCTGTAGAGATCTATATTTCATAAAACATCGATCGAACAGTTTGAGATTCATGCTGGTTAGAAAAATGACTTTAGATTCATGCTTGTTCAGATTCATACAGGTTAGCAGTTTAGAAGCTAAAGATCAGCCACAAAACAGATGGAAATCATTTGCTCAAAGCTAATCAAAAACATGTAAATAAAGTCTGATGTTGCGAAAAAGAAATGGATTTCTTTTTCTCCAATCTAATACTGATAAATTGACAAAAAATAGTAGAATAACCATAAATAGCTGCCTTAAAAAATGTTACAATAAAATTTAAATAGAAATAGGAGAATATACGAATTACTAACAATAGAATGAAAATGGAAGTATGCATGAACATGTGTACATTCACATCAGTTTACATATAATCCTGTATACACATGTACCTGCACACACATATTAGTTTAAATAGACAATTTGTGTGTATCAAACAATTTATAAAAAGGATAACACAGTATTTTAGAACTTGATCAAGTTTAATTTAAACATCAATTAATTTAAAGCATTTGTTTTTATGAAGCACAACAAGGAAGCGAAGACTGATACGTACTCAGAGAATTCGAAGACGTCGAAAACGAATTTCTCTAGTTTGATTCCATTGGGCTTGATGGGCGTCACCACCTTGCCATCGTCTCCAACGAAAGGAATTTTCTTCTGTGCGACATGGTACTTCAATTTTTTGTCACCACTAAAAAGTAAAAACAGAAATTGATACTAATAGTTTATGTAAAAAAAAAAAAAAAAAACTTATATTTACAAAGTCGCTAAATATTAGCGATAGGGAAAATTTTCTAAAACTGTTAACATTAAGAAATTTCTCATTTAAGGAAATTTATGGAAGGGATTTAAAAATAGAGTAGAAAACAGCATTTTACTATAGTCAAAATATTTCTGCATGATTGACTGTACAACTTCGAGCTTCCGACTAAAAAGAAAAAAAAATAATCTACGTTGCTTAATGTTGGGGATCTCGTTATAACGTAACTGACTTAACTCGTTAACTCTTTGGGCACATTCGACGAGTGAGACTCGTCATCTGCTTACTCCAATACAATAGTCTTCAAATAATTCAATACTCAAAAGGTTAACCAATGTGTAACGGCCAACCAGTGGTTATCTTCTTAACTGTTATTCACATAATTGAATTTCTAAATTAATATAAATAAAGGGAAATTAAAGATTTTAATTGATTACATACATTAATAATTAAGAGATAGATTTGAACATAGTTTAAAAATTGCCAGGCCTGATTAAATTCGTTATCGACGGTCATTTTTCTGCACATGCTTGAAAGCTGATTTCACGATTCTACACTTCTAAATAAATTTCACTATAAATATTCATATGCATGATAGGAATTGAACTCACGAGCTATTAAACTGGAGGAATGGTTTGATTCGTTACTTATAACGTTCATCATCTTCACACACACCAAAAAAATTAGACCGGGACTTACGGCTTAAAGTGGATTCCGAACCACTACAAACATCCATGTCCAAGGTGGGTTTCAGATCCACGGACTTTTGAACCGGAGGTAAGAGATTAAACTGGGGGAAAGAGCAATAAGCACACACAGTTGTTAGCCGTCTTTAATACTTTAAAACTAATAAAAAATTTACGTCTGGTTACATTAGAAATCAGCTCAAATTATGAAAATCATAAATTATAAAAACAATTTTATTGATAAAATCGGAACATCAAAGTGCAAACAAATTTGCCAATTTTCTATCAATGAGAGGAATTCCTTAACATATTAGGTATTTCAAAGTTAATTTTTTATATTTTAAATTAACTGTTAATGACTAAAAAATTAATGACTAGGTAAAAATAATTTACAATAAATAAGTTTTCCTTAAATACCAAATCTGTTAAATTTTGGTAACATGAAGTTAAATCTACATTTGCCTAGAAGATATTACATCTGAACAAACAACAAATTTTAAATATTTAGCAGAATATTTAAAAATCTAAATTAAGTGGCACGACAGCCCACATGGAGCCGAAGGCTTACAGTGCCCCATAACTGTTTTCTTGACCAACGACACTGAGGTGGGAACATATGTCCGGTTAGATGTTTAGCCTAAATGAAGCCGCAACGTTTAGTTTAAAAGAATGCTCGGTATTCAGTTTTACAAACCTACTGCAAGGATGAGTCGACCTTGCTCAGTCCGAGGATAGAACCTTAGTGCTTCGCACTCCTAACGCACAGGTCCACATCACTATGACTCCGGTCTTCATTTAAAGATATAGTAACTCTTGAATTTCACATTGCTCAAATATGATAAACTTACACTTTTGAGCACTTCAAAAAGTGCAATCTCTTATTAAGTTAGTTTAAAAAAGCAAGTGCAGGGATTTACCTTCCGATCTGGTGGAGGAAGTCCACCGTGAAGAAGTGATTGCAGATGTTGCCGGCGTTGAAAGTAAGCCTGCCGTCGAGGTTCCTCTTCTCGGCGGTGGACAGGGAAATCTCGCTGTACTCCACCACTTGGAATTTCCCGCCAACCCTGCAGACGACGCCAACAGCTTCTGTCGGAACAACCTTCTCAACCACCTGCAAGTATAAGTTAAGTCTGACTCATTCCAGGTACTAATAAATAAACTGAAACCAATGATTAAACATCAAAGATATCGATATCATAAGAATTTTGTAAATATTCAGTACCACAAAAATTCATGTTTTTTTTTTTTTTTTTTTTTTTTACACTAGGATTATAAAACACAGAAGATATGACAGATCGACACCACAAAAATGTTCTAAGTATAAAAAATATAAGTATTCGAACAATCAATGCGTATGGCCTTCCAGGTCACTCTATAATTCTTTTTTGCACACGATGGTTAATTCGAAAGAAATTTAAACACTAAAATTAACCTCGAACTATACTAAGAATTATGGTGGAGGTCATAGTAGATGCCAAGAACTATCTACCAATTTGGTTTATTGTGATTCAACGGTAAATTCTTGTTAACTTGAGTTAGAGAGCATGACTTACATTTCTAAATAGATTTCACGCCAAGCTTCCGGCCCCAGGATTGTAATGGAACCCACAAATTATGGAACTGAAAACCAGAGTGCTAACCATTAGCCTCTGCCACCTCAGCAGCTTGCAGCTCAAATTTACACGTTGAAGCAAAGGAGGAACCAGGTAAAACCAACACTCACTCCGAAATAGGTAGAAAATAAAATCACAATACTTATATAGTCCATTCTCGGCAGACTAGAATTTAGCCTTTCAGAGATTTCACAGTGCATCCAGTGTCTTCTGGGCTTTAATGAAAGTCGAACACTATCGGGGACTTACTACTCCAGACTATGTATGCATTGAATCAGAAGTCCATACAGGTGTGAAAGATAAGCTAAACTTATAGATTGGAATTGTCTATCACAATGATCACGCTTTTTCAGAGACATAATTGTAACGATTATAATAATTGTATTTTATAATTGGACCAATCACAATTAAAGTATAATTGGACCAGTGTCTATGGATTAAAGTGGATTGAGGGAATTGAACCACTAATTACTGAACACATTAGACTTAAGCACTAACATTCAAATAACTCATTCCTGCGATCGGAAACTAGAGACAGAACTACAATGTTCATTTAGAAAACACAAGTCAAACTCGGACTGTTGCATTTAAACACACACACACACATTATATATATATATAATATATATACATATATATATATATTAGTTTGGGGAAAAAGTTATCCATTATTTTTTCGGTAGACGTCTGTAGTGATCGATATCTCGTGAGGTATCTATCGAACAATTTCAGAATTATGCTCGTTGGAAAGGTGACATTTGACACTAAAATATTCTCTTGCGGTATGCGAAAATGCTAACCAGGTGGCTAAAATTGTGAAAGGTGTTTATCGTCCTATATATGACTGTAACAACCAGTTACACACAATTTTGGTTTCATCGATTCCGTTTGGGTATTTGGATGCTAAAGATGCACCTCGCATGGATACAACATCGTCGAGAATGTCTATAAAGTATCAAAAATGATCAAACTGGACAGCATGTCAGCAGTCGTAGCTTCGCACAAGACCTAAAAATCTACATGAAAACTGTTTTAAACCTTTTTACAAAGCGAATATGAAAGAAGTTACAAAAAGTTCACGCAAAAATAATGGATTTCTTTCTCCCCAATCTATAATATATATATATATATATATATATATATATATATATATATATATATAAATTCAATTCAGATCCACGAAGAAAAATTTTGTTATTAAATTTCCCTTTGTCCGTTTGTGAAGCAAGGGTCGTCACCGTTCATCCAGTTTATCATTGCGTATCCTTCATATATTAATTATATTTATGCTTCGTAAAGATTCGATCCGAAAACTTTGATTTAACGCTGATGCTCTACGAAATTTGCCATTGCAAGACAAATTTTTCATTTCATTACATTGCAAAAAAGAAGAAGTCCTTTATAAATAATTTCCATTCATTTTTTTTTAATTAGAAAACATTTTCTCTCACATACATAATTTCCATTTCTCCCTCTAATTTATTTCACTTATGAAAACAATAGAAAAAATATAAAAACAATTTCACTGATAGACATGAAAGTTGAGTTTTCAAAGGAAATAATAAAAGAAACAAGATAAAAAAAATTAATTTAAGAATATAAGAAGTGTAAAGATAGTGATAGTAACTGTTGATGCCAACAGATGGCACCACCACACAATATTTTTGCGCATATAAAACTAAAATTAATTAAATTTAATATTGGAAAAATTTGAACATGAGTAGATGAATGGTTTTGAACTTAAGTGGAAGTATTTCATAAGTAAATGAAAATTTGAACAAGATTTAGAGTGTGAACTAATAGTAGGAATTGGAAAATGAATGGGTTTGCACACTGAGGAATAAACTCTGCAATTTACTTTGGCAGCGCAGTTGGCGTCCTTGCTGACACAGTAGCCGATGAAGACAGGGTCGGCCATCTTCACCAGGATGTTGTCGACGCAGTACACGTGCACGTAGCGGATTCCTCTCTTGCTCATGTTCTCCAGGATGCCCCGTTGGCGGAGGGCTCGAAACAGACCCCCGTTGCCATCTGTTCACACCAAAGAATACAGTATATTAAACACATGAAGTAGCCATTTTAAAATTATGTACAAATTTATAAAAAAAACTTCTAAAAAAGTAGAAAACTATAAATATTGCTGAAGTAATAAACAGAGAATGTATTTTAAAATAATGTAAAATGCACTCAATTCATACTATAAGAACGTTTTTCTGCATTATCTGATTTTTAAAATTTTTTTTCTCTTTTTTCCCGCCCTTCCTTAACCCTTCTTTGCATGATTTTTTCTTTATTGGTGAAATTAATCAAGTTGATATAATTCATGTTCAAAATGAAAGGAAAAATGGTTAAAAAAATCTTAGTATATATTTATAGTATAAATTGAGCAAAAAACAATATGCTAAAAATTTCCATCATCATCCAAAGTTAGATCATTAGCTTAGTACTCAATAGAAATAAAAGAGGAAAATAACAGAAACACGTGTTACAAACCTTTCTTCCACTCATTTTCAATTTTTTAGCAATAGAAACTCTAATATAATAAAACAAAATTATAAACGAAATCATACGTTTATTGCAACTACAACAAACAGCGGAATGAGACAACTTTAAGCACTGATAATGACACTTGTTTATTTTTGACAGCTATGTTTCTTTTTATGCAATGGACATTAAAAAGGTATCCAAACACGATCCACTTAAAGTGAACTTGTTCTTTTATATAATTTTTGGGCATTATAGGTTACGATGGAAATTTCCACCATTATGCAAAGAATGGTTAAATCTCTTTGTGCCTTTTTGTTTTTTCTAATTTATTTTTTTTTAACCAGCATTGACAAAGTTAATAAGAAGCAATCAAATATTATTGAGACGATTGTTTTTAAAAAAAATTGAAATTAGGTTCCCCAACTATGAACTCTAAAGTCATCGACCAAAGCATGGAGGATTAGTAACTAATGAAGCATGCTGAATGTCAAGAATGCTTAAGTAATGAAATTCCTGGGTTTTGAAATTTTCTCATTCAAGGTCTGATTACAGCTCTGCCTAACCTCGTTATAATCTGAAGGCCTGAAAAAAATAATCTTTAAATATCACTCCTCCAATTTTTTAAAATTAGTCACTTAAAATTACAATTTTAATGCAAATCTTTATTTCATTTGATTAGGTTTAGCTTGTTTATTGATCAACGGACATTTTTCCGTACATTAGGCCTTATAGACAAGGACCTATAGTTTGCAGTGATTTTTAAAGAAACAGACACCCAAGTTTAAGATGAGAAAAGAACACACTGTTGGACTGATGATCAAGGCATTAATCCTTCTGCAGCAAACTCGTTTAAATCTTTGTGAGAACTAAAAACTGCTTATTTGGACGTACGCATTACCGAAGATTAAGTTAAATTATCTTGTTAACATCAAGAAATTTAGGGAACAATTGAGGCTCGTTAGACTTATAAGTGCATTTTATCACTTCCATTAATTCTTCAATGTATGTAAAATGTTGCCATTGGAATAAAAGGGTTGCTTTAGGTCAATTGAAATTTGGCATAACTTTCCTTTTAGAATATCTCGAACAGCACATTTTGTATTTTGAATATTAACCTTTCTTTACGCAATACACACACATAAATTCCTCTTTTTCAACCATATTCAAAAATATACGATTAAATATTTAGCAAATTATCTGGTGTATTTTTTTTTCATTAAATTAGTCGCAAAAGGCAGATAGGCTGCTTTTTTTCTTCAAATCACATGATATTCTTGCCTCTTTTATCAAACAAGATATCCCTTTTCATCAAATATTCCTTCCATAAAGTGCTGTTCCTTCTTTCATTGCACTGTTTAAGTTTTTTGTTACTTACGTAACTGCACAGTTTTACGACTTTAAATTCTATTAACCACTTCTCTTACAAATTTTTTTGAAAAAAATTGCAAAAAATCACATTTTTTTATTTTATTGCTAAATATAAGGAAACGAAACAAAACAAAATATGTAGGTTTTAAGTTGAATTTTTAATTTTTCACTGGTGTAAAAGCATGTAGTTTTAATATTAGTTTGCAATCCCGAGTTATCTCGGTCAAAAAGTTAAATATTAGTCTTTGTATGATAGTTTTTGAAACAAAGGACAAACCTGACATTCCGGCATCATCACCATTATTTTACTTTTTTTCAACACAACTATCCTCCTTTGTACATTACTAATTCACAAGCCGTCGTATACTATACCATAGAGAAACATGTGGCCAAACCCGGAAAAGAACCGCGATATTAAAGAAAAGGCAAATTGCATGTTAAAACAGAATATTTCCTTTCATTTCCTCCAGGCCGAGTAAAAACGTGATAAAACAAATCGTACTAACAATTTTGCTTCACCCGAGTTTTCTCGGGATAAAAATTAACTGCAATATATACGAACCCGAGATAACTCGGAATAATAAGGCAAGCGGTTAATATCTCAAATAAAACCGGAATTTTATAGAGCATGGTATTGGTTTTGCATGCACACAAAAATAAAATCAAATAACCCGTGACTAACGATGTTTCACTTACCTGGAGCTTTTGCAATTTTCCAGGGAGTTTCCAGGATAATTTTCCCTTCTTGTGTGAGGCAAGGGAGCATGAACTGCTCGAACACCATCAGGTTCTCCTTCTGCAGGCCGAAGTAGTTGTGCTTGGAGAAGAACTCGAGGGTCGGCTCCATGGTGTGCTCGCTCGTCATTATGTACCTAAAACGAAGCACAGCTCATTTAATTAAAAAAGCAAAATACTGGATTGAAAATTTTCCGCTGTAAAATTTTTTTTTTTATAGTAAGCAAGGAATTTGGGTACTGTAGCATTTATAACAAAATATGCCCTCAGTTATATTCTGGTAAACGAAAACTATTCTTCAATTACATATCAATACCCAGGTAGAGTTATCAAATTATTGGAAACACCTTATATTTTATAGCGAATCCTTTTGATCAATATGGTGTAGGGCCACCTTCGGCATGTAATGGAGCTTAGATTAGTCTAGGAATCGATTCAGATCAGTGATGATGAGTATTCAGAGGAATATTGTATCATTGTTCATGAAGATAACGTGGAAGTTCTAGGAGAGGTAACAGTGAAGGAAGTATTGTAAGTGTGACATTGTTTTACCATAACGGTTCAATCATTTCGAGGTAAGGTGACTTTGGGACAGAGATAAATGCTTAACTTCTTCCCAGTGTTCATCAAACTGTGATTGAAAAAGTCATGTATCATGAATGGGTGTATTATCAACTGGGAAATTCCATCTCTCGATGGAAACAGTTCGCATCATAGGATGTATTTGGTCAGTTAATATTTCTAGTAGTTCTCCATACAGATCCTTTCAGGTTATGATTGGGGTCCAACAGAAAACAACGAAGGCCCTTACCTGATGTAGACCCACCTCTGCTTCAGTTGGAAGGAGACCATCACGATCTTACGCTTATACAGGAGTCCCCTAAGCGTGCACACGTCCTGTTGTAAGGAAGTATAAACTACGATTCGTCATATTTTCTTCCGCTCATCGATCCACCAGGTCTTGCGAGTTTGACACCACTGTTAGAGGTTTGACATTAACATCTGTGATAAGTGGTCTGAATTGCTTCCGACGTAAGTATTATGCTTAAGGTGTCTTAACTGTAACCACTGACCAGATGCTGACCGAATTCTGAGGTCACTATTGTTACAGATCGATTTTCAGTGATTGCAATCCGTTTCAATACTTGTCATCCTTTTTCACAATCTCTTTCCATTCTTCATTGATGACTTTACTTGATTGTGACAAACATTTGAGTGAATTCCAAACCACTATCAACAATTTCGACAGGTGTGGAAATTGAAACCATGAACTGTTAAACTGAAGGCAGAACGTTAACTATTCAGTTGCCTGCTCAGCCTGATTAGACAATCAGCCTAAGTGCATACATTTTACATTCACTTAACAATCATGACAAACATTCATACCCAAGCCAGAGGTGGAAGGTCAAACTCGCGTACTACACGACTGAAAGCCAAAATATTAACCATTCAAAGATGTGATTGGTGAAGGTTTATCTCTTATTCCAATACAACAAAAGTTTTCATTCTAAAGAATGTAGTCCTTTAACAAGGCGCAGTAGTGGCTTCGAGTATAAGTTATTTTTTTCTTCAAACCTAATAAACAAGTGTAACAATTTTACATTGAAATTTCATAAAATATCTGGCCTCTATGACTACAACTCGCTAATTAAATTTTTTACAATTTTATTTACCTATTTATTAAGAAATTGTAATCCATATCGCCATGTAATCATTTCTTTAAAACACAATAAATGCACGTATATTGGATTTGATACTGATTTCCTACAGGTGCTACACCTGTTGATTTAAATTTTCCTCTCTTGAGTGTGTTTACTTTATTTCCTCAAAACTTTTTCATCTTATTTAGAGCTTTCATTTTAATTCATAGTGCTCAACTCACACAGAAAAAAATTTCCTGTGTGTTCGAAGTTCCCGTTTACAGCTTTGGATCTCTATGAATGGTAACATTTTTTGAATTTCCTTTTTGATTTTTCTTTTTTAAAAATTATCATTCCGTAACTTTTAATTCTATTTGGTCTAGCTTATATATATATATATATATATATATATATTAAATAAACGTGTGTCAATATGCATATCATAAAGATCAAGCTCTTCAATCGAAAAGAATATTCCGATATCTTCTTATATTCTCCCAACCCCCGAAAAAATTTTGTTTTTCCTCTAAGGAACAGAAGACGCCGATTTCGGTCGGATCTTTGTCACAAGCAGAAGAGCTAGGACGTTACTCACCAGGGGATGGTGCCTCTCTTTCCCGTCAGTTTCTCGGCCATCTCTTCTAGCTTGAGCAGCCTCTCGCCCTGCAACTGATAGAGGGTCTTCCTGGAGGGCAGCCCCACGTCGTACATGCCTTTAGGGTAGTCAACCCCGAGCCTGGTGCCTTGTCCTCCAGCCAACAGCAAAGCGGCCACTCGCCCCTCCGCGATTTCACGAAGACCTGCAAAGTCAACAAGATACACTTAATGTCATTGGTAATGGAAGAATCTCATTGTTATACACTATTTTATAAGCAAAAAGTTGCTTTTGCTACTAATAAAATAAAGTATCAAAACAATCAAAGTTCTGAAGCAAAAAGTTTTGATGCAGAAGTCGGAATGGGAATGGTAGCCAAATGTCGGAATGGTAGCCAAATGTCGGAATGGTAGCCAAATGACGAATCCCATGCTCAGAAGAAATGGAAAAATTTTGAATCTTCCATCGATTTGCTGTAAACCACAATATGAACCTGATTAATTTTCAAGTTAATGGCTAATTTTTGCATATGAACAATGAAAAATACTAGCTGCTTTCTCAAATTAAAAACATTAAAAATTTTAATTGAGAGAATTTCAGATTTAAAATGCTAGACTAGTGATAATTGGATATAATTTGAGTCATTGAACAAGCGATTGTATTTTCTTAATGACATTTTTCACAGGGAGGTCAAATACGAAAATAGGCGTAGCACTTACTTTAAATGGAATCACAGTTTGTTGCATTATTTTGAAAGTCAGTTTTCAATTTTATTATTAGTGAATTAAATGTATTTAACTGCATAGAAACTAATGTTTAAGAGTAGTGAGTTGATTTAATTGTCGATCAATGGTTATTTTTTTGAATTAGACTGAATAAGAGCTAATTAGACTGGAGCCTAGATAGTAAAGAGGATTCTGAAACACTACGAACCACCAAGTTCTAGGTGGGATTCGAACTCACGAGCTATTGACCGAAGGTAAAAGCGTTAACCATTTGGCTGTATCTGACTATGTAGTGAATATATAAAACCAAGATAGACAGGTCTTATGAAGAGAAACAAGACGGGCAGTACGATAGAACCTTTTTAAGTTATCAAATGTGACTGATATTACCCAAGAACTATTTAAGGAATCTCCTCTTGACCAGAGCAATGTTTTTTTGAGGTTATTTTTTTACACACACGAGTTTATTGGACCAAGAATACCAGTTTAAAGTGGATTTGGAACTATTACAAATACCGAAGCCCAAAGTGGGATTCAAACCCACGAGCTGTTGAACCGATGGTTAGCAAGAGCGCTAACCATTTGGCTGCCAGTTCATCACATCAATGTAGGAACATTGAATCCTACAAAACTTTTAACATTTGGGTGTATTTAAGGGTTTCGGGAACCCATGAATCGCAATTACAAAGCAAAACCTTACATTTTAACACATAAAAATAGTAAATACTTCTTTTTATAAAGAATGACCCAATAGTATCTGGGAAGAAATTGGCTTATAAATGTCTGAATATTCAGGTACCAATTTAGTACGTTTGAAGTAAACCAAACCCACGATATACAATGAAAGCCCACGAATAACTGGCTAATACACAGTGGTTATCTTTTCTCTGTTCCCCATTTCAAACTCCAATGCCCAAAGTTGGTATGAATTCTATAACTAGAAAACTGTGCAACAATCAGTGCTGTGCAACACTGTGCAACAGACAGTGGTATTACGAAAACATTTTTCTAAGAATTTTTATAATCAACTTAATACAAATTTCCTGTTAAATTTTTTTAAATACTTTCCTCCTTTCCAGATTAATAGAAGAAAAAAAAGGAAGCCAAGTTAAAAAAAGAAGTTGGTTTGTATCGTTAAGATCACACTCAGTTTTTGCAAACTTTTACAAATTGGTTTCGTTTCTTTCTGATTCAATCATATTTTACCTGAGAGTTAGACTTGAACTCATAAACTGTTGATCTGAAGGCTAGAGCACAAGATATTCAGATGCCCTAACTTGGTTTCACACTTCGAAACATGATTTTAAAAGGATATTAAATCAACGTAAATTCAGCTGCTCTTGGCTGTTCAAAGTGAAGTGGATTTCAAACCAGTGAATAATAAATCAGAGCGCTTATTTATATAAAGTTACAAATTCTGCAGCAAAACTAAAAAAAAATTCCGAATTTTTTTTTTTTTTTAAATCTTTATTTTTGTATTCGAAAAGAAAAAATATCAAACTCCAAAGCGTTAAGATTGTTGACATAACATTTCAAACCAATTCGATTATAAGGCATCAACAATCACTTTCCCAGAATAAACAAATAGCGCGTGATCAAAATATAAAGTAGGAAAATAATGAGAAATCAAAACAAAAAAAACTAACAAAAAGGCGAGACTTCAACCGATTAACATTCCGTTGACTCTCCATTTTTATGAACCGGTCGCCACATTCAAGAACCCGTTACTTTCGCACGACCGTGGATTATTGGGGGGGATGACCTACTTTTCCTCTTAACCCACATGCCGATATCTTTTTCTCGTGTATAACGGGAACGTGTTTTCTGGAATAACTGGTTCTCCCCTTCCCCGTACTCGATTTCAAGATGAACGGTATTTATGGACAGACAATAACCAGTCGCAGTGAGAAAGGGAAAAAGAGATGAGAAATGCGGTGAAACTTGAAAAACTAGAGAAAGTGCAGGAAAAAAAAAAATCATTTCACTCCTTC
>JAPDSC010077325.1:0-16146 GCA_026290005.1 Latrodectus geometricus | reverse complement strand
AAATTATTTTTCCTTTAAATGAAAATGATTATAACTTATGAAATTCACATATTTAAATAAAATTTAATTTATATTTTCTTTTAATATATAGATATATATTTATAGATGTAATAATAGATGTTGTATTCTTACTAATTATGCTTAAACACTTTAACTGAATAAATATACAACAAACGAATAAATGGTTCTGTTTAGAATTATATTTTTAGTTTGTAATATTTCTCAATAAATCATAAAACAGAACTGATTATTTAATAAATGAAAATTGAAACTAATACAAAATAAAAAACAATAGTAAAATAATGAAAATTATATATTATTGTTTTTATAACTAATAAAAAACAATAGTGAACAATAATGAAAATTGAAACTAATACAAATCATAAAACAGAACTGATTATTTAATAATGAAAATTGAAACTAATACAAAATAAATTGTAAAATCTAAATTTTGCAAAACATAATGAGAAATGAAAGGAGAAATTATGACACAAAAACAATCTAGGGAAAATATTTGAAGCTAAATAAGTATGATATTCTCTTCCTGGTACTTTGGAATTGCTCCCTTTGATTCTGCATGTCTCACTTGGATAAAAATAATCTCATAACATGCTTTTAAATGCCATATAACATGCAAGGACATGCTTTTATTTTTTTTACATTTATACACATACATGAATATGAATAATTTGTCTTAAAAATAGAACATCGCATACCCGTTGCATACATAATTTTTAAGATATTACATAATGAATACACTTTTATGAAAAATCAAGTGCATTACAAAATGTAAAAAGTGAACTTGATAAACAGTTTGCATTAAGGAGTTTAAATTAAAAAATATATGCAAGGAACAAAAATCTATAAAACTTTACCTTTTACACAATTTTTTCTTAATTCAGGATCGAGACCTCCTTGTACTATAGGAAATAGATTTTGATTTTTAGGCTTCTTATGATACTCAATACATCTGTCCAACCATCGATATGTTCTACATAATGAAATAAAAAATTAATAATAATAAAAAAGTTACTACAGAAACCAAAATACCTTTATAATAATGTGACATAATTTAACTCTAAAAAGTATCTGGTAAGTATTGGAAATTACATCAAATCTGACTCACCTTCTAAGTAAAATCCTAGGAGCTAAGTCAGATTTGATGTGATTTCCAATTCATCCTAAGTGCTGCACTGTTATCTTGCCAACTTTGTTTAATATTTGGTTTTCAAACTCCTCATCACATTCAAACTTACACATTGCAATCTCACACAATTTAAAATTCCAAATATTTAAAAATTTCCAATATTTCTTTCATTACTTACTGCAAAAGTATACTAAAAAATAATTTCCCACAAAAGTTACATATATATATAAATTAAATATCATGTAGTCTACAGCAGGAGAGAGCCAGGTAATAAAGTTAAATCTATAATGTAAATAACATACATTTTTATGAAAAACTTGAGTTTAATTATATTATTAAACACACATTTTTATAAAAACCTAAGATTAATATAAGCCTACAATCCTAAGTAAATCTAATATGTGTCAAATAATACTATACAATACTCAACAAATAACATACATTATAACATACAACAGCAATTTTAATCAAATAACTCATAAGTCAAATTCACCGAATCATTAAAAAAATGGAAATTCAATTTATCATTATTCAAACCTTTCACTTCCTACACACTAATATTAAAATTCGAAATTTTCAATCTTATATACTTTAAAAAATATAACTTGAAATACTTAAATTTCAATATTATATGCACTTTAAAATGAAAATATAATTTTAAATACTTAAATTTTAATTTAATACACTTTCAAGCATTTAAATTTAAATAATAAATAATTCATTAAGGATTACTAAAACTCCAAACAAATTTTGTGCATGTTCACATCATAAGATTGCAAAATTGCATTTCTGCGCAGTAAACTAATTCGGCACATTCATCCCTGAGCAGCTTCCTAGTAATTAGCCGAATATTTTCTTTTGTAAATAAAATACAATTCTTTCTTTATTAATATTTTTAAATATGAAAATTCATTTATTAATTTTTCTTCACACTGATAACATTATCATAGATTAACATATGACCACTAGTATGGTAATACAAAACCTTAATGACGGTTTGATTGATCATTTATGTTCACTTTATGCACATTGCAACTGGCTAATTGTACTGAGACCAATAATTTAATGTAGACTCCAATCAATATGAATGTTCCAAAGTGGAAATTGAACTTATGAGCTGTTGAACTGAAGTCAGAATTATAACTATTCAGCTGCCAGCTCAAACGACCTTAATGGTGTTTCAAAGTTATGGTTTACATTTACTATAAAGCTTTAAAAGGATTATAATAAGATAAATGTATTAATCATTCCATGAAATCAACAATATATACATATATATAGTAAATTCATAATATCAATTTCAAGTACATTCATATTATTTAAATAGAATTATTTGAATTAATTATACAATCTTATAAATACATAAAAGATTATATAATTAATTCAAATAATCTATAAAAGTTCAACTGGCAAATGGACAACCAGTTGTAATCAACCAGTACTTTATCAGTATGCTTATTTGATCACATATTATAAACTATAAATTATAAAAGCAATGTAGACTGAAACATAAGTGATACTCTATACCAGATGTATACATTTTAAAAAGAATTTAATTCATTGTAATAACTTGGAACAGATGTTTCTGTTTACTGATCAACAAATAATAACTATACAGCTAAATCAAACTACCAACACACAAATTAATAGTTTTAAAATAAGTAAACAATTTTAAATGTAACTTGCCAGCCATCCTTATTGATAAATATTCATGATTCAGAGCATAAGAATCATTTGAGAAAATTGTTAAAACAGGTGATACTTCATTTACACCCTTTAACTTTAAAACTTTGATTTTTTTCAATAAAATAAATTAAAATTTTTATAGGTATCTAATTTTAGCCATTTTTTCTAATGGCATAACTTTATAAATTATCATACATATACAATATATTAATAAAGCATGTAATTTTAGCTTAAGAAATATAGTAGCAAAAAATATATAAGAAATATTTAAATTTTAAGAACATAAAATTATAAATATATTAAAAATGTTTTGCGTTAAAATTATTTCCACAAACCTATGCATTGCTTCTTCAACTCTAGGTCCAGATATTGTACTACTAACTACATCATCTAACTGCATTATAATGTCGGCTCCTATACTGTTCTGGATATCAATTGATTTTTCTGGTGTTAGCAATATTTCCCGTCCATCATAAGGAGATGCAAATTGAACTCCATCTTCAGTTACTTTTGATAATTTTACTAGAGATACCATTTGAAATCCACCACTATCCTATAAATGAAAATATATAAGTAAGGATAACAATAAAAAAAAAAAAATAAAAAAAAAAAAATAAAAAAAAAACCTGGAAGAAAGTCTATTAATCAAACATGTCTTTTGACTTCCGGTAATGCTCAATGAGAAAAGTCTCATGTGGAGCAGGGCAGTGGAGAAGATGTGCACATTCCATCACCCCCCTAGAGTTACAGAGAGTGCATATCGGAGAAGAAACAATTTTGAAACGATGGAGATGATTTTGAGAGCAGTTGTCTGACAGCAAGGCGGAATTCAGCAACTGCTATACACCTTGGGCCATTACATAAATTCTGAATAATAGTATTCCATAACTTATGAGAAACACAATGTTAGAGTTCTTCCTTAGCACATAATCATGAATTAAAGGTTTTGAATACTTAACAAATTACATAATAACTATTATTTATTTTATTTTTATCTAATTTAACAAAAAGATAATGTAAAATGGTAATCTCTCTGTTCCTCTTTCTTTAACTTGTATTTAACATTATTGAAAACTGCAGATAAAAAATGAATAAAAAAGAGAAGATATTAAAAGCTTTGAATAAAATAAATAAATAAATTTGTTAGCACAAACATATCTAAGAAGTATGTTGTACTACAAAACAAATAAAAAATAACTATAAAAATTAATATTACTATACCTACTTGACCAAGAAAATAAACATTTTTTATTATTATTTTCTTCACTTAATCAAAAGAATACAAACAGTTAAGAAATACACTATACAACAATACCAATACCATAATAATACCAAGCAGGTATTAACAGCAATGCTATAAATCTTAAATCAATGTAAATTCTTAGAAAAACTCAGATTTTAATTATTCAAGAAATGGCGCCCACATAAAAAAAAATAAAAACCCATTAGCATAAATTCAATCTAGACTCAAGAGACAACTCAAATATAAAGATAAATTAATGATATAAATAACATACACTGTAATGAAAAGTCAGGTTTTAATTTACTAGCCAATGATACCCACCTTATAGAAATATCAGTGTAAATGTTATCTAGATGGGAGATAAACAAGAAATAAAGCTAAATTATTAATATAAAATACATACATTTTTATGAAACTCAAGTTTCTAATTAACTAACATTACAATTTACAGAAAACCTAAATACATAATTCAAATATTTCTACACATTACTTAATAAATTATATAAATTATTACACACAGCAATTTTAAATGAATAGCACATAAAGTAAAATTATTCATTTAATTGTCATTCAAAAATTTATTAGAAAAAACACAAATTCAATTTATCATCGCTCATACTTTTTACCTATTACTCATGAATATTAAAATTCAAATTCTTTAAATCTGATACTCTCTCTAAACAAAATATAATTTAATTTCAATCATAAATAAAATAAAACACATAGGATTAACATCAAGGATTAAAAAAACTCCAAGCAAATTTTGCAAATGCACATATCACATTACATCAGAAAATCACAAGTTAGCTCATAGAATTACATGTAGCACTCGTGACACCTTGTAGGATTTAGTCATAATTATTTTCTAATAAACATAAAAAATATGTATGTTTTATCAAAAGTAAAAAATTGACAATATTGTTTTTATATATTTCAGACAATCAAGAGCTAAAATGAAATTACCTTTCAATTTAAATAAAAGAATATGATTAGGCATAAAATTTCCAACTATTCTTTCATAAATGAGAACCAAGTATTTGACAAATATTCAGCAAATAGGCTTTAAAAATAAAATAACAACTACACAAAAAATAAATATATCTCACTGTTAATAGTCCATTTTTCCAATTCATGAATTTATGAAGTCCGCCAGCTTTATCTATAATTTCTTGTCCCTAAATATAAAAAAATAATAAAAATTTAGCTATTTTAAAAAATAGATAGAATTGTTGTTAATGCCATATTTCCAAGAAAAAATATGCAATCAATTTTATATTTTTTTTTTATAATTTATTAAAGATTTTTTTAGTCAGAGGTAGATAAGATTTTAAAATAGAAAATTTTCTAATAACTTTAAAAAAACCATAGTTACAGCAAATGTAAACACAGTCATATTTAAGAAGAATATTATTATTAAACAGAATTATAAATACATTACAAATCAAATTACTTATTTTCTAATGCAAAAATATTCTGATAATCATATTTTATTTATTGTATTTTTTAACACTCTAAACTAAAGCTTAAAAATTTGATACATTGATTATTAAATTATATCTTAATGTATTTCAGAAAGCTCAAGAATCTTTACTAAGAATACTGAGTTCTAGATAATTAGATAAGAAACATTTCAAAACAAACTAAAAGAAATGTAACATTAGAAAAAATAAAACTTTGAGATATCTTTTGTTAGTGTAATTGCATTATTACCTTCTGTGCTCACAAAATTTGAGTTGTGGATCAGATTTATTGTATGGTCATCCTTGATGTAAATTTTCCAAATTTAGCAAAAAAAAATTTCTGGCAACCCACCTCAGCCGAATCACAGATAAGGGATTCTGGCATTTCTAATCAACCAAGTAATGTAAACATCATATTTAATTATAGTTCAGATCAGACCATGCTGAATGTTGCATTGTTTTATCTTTAGCTCCTGTATACTTTTTGTGATGGCTTTTGCAAAAAGAATGTCTGAGGTAAGTGCAAGAATGTTTGGAAAAAATGTAGTTTGATGAGAATGTTAATTTAAGGTATTTATATAAACTGGACGAAAGTAAGGAGACTCTGGAATTTTGTATGAAAGCAGGTTTGATTGTGAATAGATACGAGTGCAGAAAATGAGGTAATTATATAAAACTGATTAAAAGGAACAATAAAAGTGATGGTTATGAATTGAGGTGTAAATCTAAGATGAAAGGAGAAACTCATGATGTTAAAAGGTTCTTTTATTTTAATTTAGTAAAACGACGATGAATGACATGTGAGTAAAATGATGATGAATGGGTTAGTGAGAGTAGGATTGAGTTTAATATGAAAGAGAGTTAATGTATAAAAGTGTATGTGATTTTCGTTCTTTTTGCCACAAGGTTAGTGTGGCAGAGATAATTGAAAGTAGCATGAAACTGGGTGGAAGTGTTGAGATAGATGAAAGCAAATTTAATTGGGGTAAACATGTGCAAGGCAAGTGGGTTTTTGGGGGAATTGAACGCGAGTCAGGTAAATGTTTTATGAAAGCTGTAAATGATAGAATGTCTGATATTTTGTTGAGTGTGATAAATGAGTTTATTTTTCTGGGTTTGACAAAAATTTCAGCAGCTGGAAGAGCTACAATTACCTCTATAATGAAGTTTTTATGCATTTGAAGGGAAATCATAGTCTAAATTTCAAGGACCTGTATATAGGTGCCCACACTAACACAATCAAAGGAACATGAAGAGCAGAAAAACATGCAATGGTATTGACAAAAGCCAAAAATTAGATTACTATAGCTGAGTATATATGGAGAAAAAAATAAGCATATGTGCAATAAAATTTTGGCTTTTATCCACTCCATAATATGTGTATATTATCTGAAAACAGTGGATGCGTAGTCAGCAGGCAAAGGGTGAAGTAAAGGGGGTGACAGCAGAAGAACAAAGATAAGTTTATTGTTCATTATTTATGATTTTAGGTATGTTTATTGTTAATTATTTATAATTTTATCGTCATTTTTCATGCAAGCAATATTTTTCAATATTTTTTGGTTTTTTGAAGTATCCCTTGTGCAAAATAGCAACTTTGAAAAAATTTTGAAAAAGTCAACAAGGGTGACTGTACAGTTTATACTGAGTTGCTTTAAAAAATTTAAGCCTCCCTAAATAACTATTTCATACTTTGATTTTAATAAATAAATGTATGAATTTATATTATTAAACACATAAATCTCCATCACATGAAGAAATTTAGAAACATAAAATTTTAACACAACTTTTTGAAAAGCTGGATAAATGTTTGCTCTATATAGTCAGTTTTTACCCATTATTATATAGCTACATGATATTTTTTAAATTGATTTAGCCAACATCTAAAGTTAAAGTGGATTCTATGCCTTTATCCATGTCTATGGTGGAAATTAAATCTACAAATTGTTAAGTGGAAGGCCACAATAGTTGAATAAAATAAATAATTCCTCTAAAAATAAGTTATATTTTATTATACAGCATGTAATTTTTAATTAATATTACAACTACAGCATTTATCAAGTAACTGTAGGAACCTTAGAAAATTTTAGGCATAATTCTTAACTGTTATCAAAACCTATCTATTCACATGCATAAAATAATTAAATTTTGTCATTTTTAATTTTTTACTACTGTTAAGATAGTTTTATTACCATAACATGGCACAAAAAAACTCTCCTTTACCATTCAATGAGAATTCTTTCCTAAAATAACAAGCATAACTATAAAGAATTTGTACCCAGAAAATATCAACAATTTTAAAATTTTTGAAAAATACTAATTTTGTTGTTTTAGCACTAATTCATTACAAATTGAAAGTTTGGACACCACATAGCAAGCAACCCAATGGCATAAAAATCCACTTCAAAGGTATGGACCATATTCATGTGCTGCAATGTGAAAACTAGGAAAACTCCCAAGCATTTCCCCTGATAGACAAGCATGTAGGATTTACAAGCATAACATTCATTTCTTGTTCAACAGTGGGATCAAAACCCGGACTTTGTGCTACAAAGAACATCGACCTACCGCTAGGACATAATGAGCCCAGAGATAAAAATTAAATAATTTTACATAACTAATTAGAGAATATACATTATCAAGTATTGGATGATAATTGTACATTCTTAATTTGTAGATAAAATCAGTAATATATCTAATATTATCAAAAGATCATTAATGATCAATGTTACAACACATAATTAGAAGCTTAGCAGCTAAATATTTCTCGAATCTTTCATACTTTACTTTTTGGAAGACTTTTCATAAATACTGAATATAATAATATCTTGCAATGAAGAAATCGTCGAAAACTCAAACGCCTACACTAACACCTGATTTTTCAATAGTGCCTAGGATCAAATCAGGAATTTTCTATTCTAATATACAATTTTCAACACAAGACACAACTTTCCCAATTATATAGTCACTGAGACAACTGGGTATTCAAAATATTTAGTAATTTCAATTAACAGACTGGTGCACTAGATTGGTAATTTTTATCATGGCACTTTTCACATAAATCGATCCAAGATCAAAATGGAATTACAATCGAAAAATTATTAACTAACGACTTGATATAAAACTGTTGCATGCAACAAGATCATCAAAAAGATTATTTAATTTATAAACCAACTTCACGATTAATTTGGATTTATGCACAGCTTTGCAAAATTTAGCTACAGTTTAATGTATAAAATGAAGAAACATGATGAAACTTAACTTCATACCGGTCTCATGCCAAGATGGTACGTATTTGATAGCATCATATTACAGTTCAGTTCTTCCAATTGCTCTGGAAGTAAACCTTTCAAAGTTCCTTGAGTTCCAACTGGCATAAATACAGGTGTATTGAAAACAGCATGAGGTAGTGTCAAAACAGATGTTCTTGCTTTTGTAATAGAACACGTTTTCAAAATATTAAAAGTTAATGCAAATTCACCGGATGGTGCCATGTTCACGAATGTAAACAAAAACAACGTGTTAAAAGGTTGAGTAAAGTTGAGATATATCAGGCAATTCAGCTGCACAATTACAGTTGCAGTCGATGAAAATATGATGTTTTACATAAGAATGCAGTGCCATCTTCAAAGTTAACAGGGAAATGACAACAGGAGCGACACATGATTTTATACAGCTTATTTACAAAGATGAGTAAACTTCAGTTATTAGGCCCATCTTTACTTACGGCATTCCAGTCTGGTTGTGATTTATTCAACAAAGTGAAATAATTATCAGACTTCCTAAAATAGAATTATATTTTATCAGCAAAACTAAAGTGACGAGAATTATAGAAGTGATAATTAATTGTATGAATTATCGAGGTGATAACAAAAATGTGTAGTGGTACAAAATTGACATTAAGCAAACAGTGTTTGTCAAATTAGTTCTCAAGTTTAAAAAGATGTAGTAAAGGGACAAAAAAACAAAAAAATGTATACCATCCATCGACGATTTGTTGCCTTTGGGTTTTGATCTCTGAGTCTGATTAGATAATGTTCCCTATCCCTTCAATGTAGGGATTATCGTCTGAAGTAGTGTCGATTTCCTTTGAGATATACACGACAACAGTACAAATAATTCTAATTCTATAAGGGTCAAATAAAAAGTCTAAGAGAAATCGATTGATCATATAGCATTAACATGTTGACTGAAACAATATTGTAGATATGCATTCTTAGCAGCAGTGGATCAGAAAAAGGAGCAGTCAGTCACCGCAAGTGAGCAGGGTAACTGTGCAGATCTTCCACGCTACTAGTGTGTGCTTGGCAGACACACACTAGTAGCGTGGAAGATCTGCACAGTTACTGTGTGTACACCATCAGTATCACATTTATCAGACATCATTTTAAAGTTTGCATGGATTCAATTAAGTCAAGGAAAGTCAACTGTATGAATAACTTGGAAATTTTGTGAGTACAGGTTTAAAAGTCTATTAAAGCCTTCACCATTAACTCCTTAACCCCATTAAAATTAATTATATTGATGATGACTTTCCTCATATTTATAGAAAAATATGATTTCTCTCAATGATCCTGCAGTCATCTTGAAGCTCATGACCATCGCATTTCTGTGTAAAATCTCGAATCTCACAAATATAATCCAATATATATCATTAAGCTTTATAAAGTCTTAATACCTGGTGCAATCATATATGGAATGATTTTCTGGAATAGTCTACTTCTTTTAGTCGTTCTATAAAGTACGTTGATGCAGTTTTGTAGGAGATTAACTTCCAACATAATTAAATCACTAAGGTGCGATTCAACAGTATAACAATATTCTATTCCCGCAACATTATAACATCATTTACAAGGATACAATGTTCTTTTATGATCTACCGTATCACCTTTTTTGTTTCAATAGAGTATGTTTTAAACACAAGCAAGAAAGTCTTCTCCCCAAACTAAGCTAAACTCTGTGGACAACAGTCAATCAGGGGGCCATGGCCTACAGTGTCTATACCTGTTTTCTTGACAGAGGGTTCTAGTGTGAGAAGCATATGTCCTAGTTAGGTGATCAGCCTAACGCGAAACAATCAGTATTTAGTTCCCAAGCATGGTTGGTACTCAGTTTTATCGGTTCACTGAAGGAATGAAAGGCTGAGTTTTCTTTTCCCTGCCTGAGGACAGAACCTTTTGACCTGTACGTTGGGGGAGTGAACTTTTCTCTATACTGCCAAATTAATTA
The DNA here is from genome assembly GCA_026290005.1 of Latrodectus geometricus. Lineage (NCBI taxonomy): Eukaryota > Metazoa > Arthropoda > Arachnida > Araneae > Theridiidae > Latrodectus > Latrodectus geometricus. Next base: position 5,381 of record JAPDSC010077325.1, on the reverse strand, counting down.
ACCATTTGCTTAAATCATGGTATAAATGACTACATAAGAGAACAAGTTTCATATCCCATCGACTATCAGTGTAGCTACCTTGGATAACAATGGAACTCAACATTTATTTTTTGAGTCATTGAAATTTTTTGTCATAAATTTGAATTTATTTGTTAATTGCATTTATTCGTTAATAAATTTCGTAAACAATATACACTTAGCGAGTTTCATGTTCATACCAATATAACTCTGAGTGCACATGCCTTTTGCATTAGAATTCGACATAGATTTGCATTCTTACCTTTTATTTTAAATTCAAGAAAAAGAAATTTATCAAGCTTTTATGAAATAATATTTAAAGACATTATTCTACCGAAGATTATTCATTAGGTCAAGATATAGTTTATCAACATTTAAATTACAAAAGTGAGACCTTTTAAGTTACATGAACAATGTTGCTGCTGCATCAGCATACTTCTTTATACAGAGTTGAGCTTTACGAGTTAGCGGAAGCTGCCAGGTGGTAGTCTTCTTAATTTAGAAGCAGATATCAAGGAAAAGAACCCCTAATAATTGACCTTTCACCTTCAGAGTTATCATTTCGCTTGAAGGACATTGCAACCACGATCTGTTTAACGTGCTCCAGTCTCTTCTAGTGAACTCGACGGATATTCTATTAAACCTAGATTCGAACTCACTATCTACCGATAAGGAGAACGAACGCCTTAACAAACCAGGCCACTAGATTCTAACACCAGGTCACTGCGGTCCCACTCGAAAAAAGTGTCAGAAATCTGCACCTTTTTCTTACTGTCCCAGTATTTACTATATATTCTTCAGCTTCAAATTCTTATCGTTAAAAAACTTTAATTGTAAAACTTAATTTTTTTATTGTAAAACAATATTTTGATGACAATATGTAGTTCTATACTGTCGCAACTTCGCATATTGACAATATTATCTGATTTGGTAAACAATAATGAAAACTTAAATTTGATTTACTTGACTTACATAAACAAATAAATATAGTGGTTTCTGTGGGAATATAACATCTGAAGTTTACTACAAATATTGTAATAAGATGAATAAAATGATATTAAACTCTCAAATTAATTGTTATGAAAAATATGCTTAAATTTGAAACTAGGATTAAGGAATTGTAATAACAACATAAGACTAAACCAGGTGGCACGACAGTCTATATAGGGCGAAAGCTTACAGTATCCATATCTAATCTCTTGAGGAAGAGCCCTAGGGTGTGACTAGTGTTGTAAGGATGGGAAAAAACACGGTTTATACCAGGGAATAAACTGGATTTTTTCTCATGAAAATTTTGAAAATTCCCAAAAATTTTCAAAGTTTTCAAATTTTGGAAATTTGAAACAATCTGAAATTTCTTGGAAAATGTGAAAGTTTTTAACTATTAAAACCAAGCAATTTATAAGAAAAATTCATTTATTAGATGATTTCTACTTTTATGTACGGCAATGGGAATTTCACAAAAAATTTGGAAAAAGATGTAAGCCATTCGAAGAGATTGAGACGTTTCAACTTATGTTCATTCAATTGCACTTTTGTTACCTATTGTAGAAAATTTTTTAAACAAAGTATCACTTTTCTTAAAAATTATATTTACTGAGGCCAAGTTTTACTTCATACATATCCAAAAAAAATTATATATGACATGAAATATGATTGGCTGAGTTTATTCCCTGAAAATTCCAAATATTCCCCAAAATTCCCGAGTAAACTCCCAAGCTTCAAAAATCCCGGGAAATTTACACCTCTAGGTCTGACGCATATATCATCCTAGCGCGAAATTGCCAACACTTAGATCATACACAGTTTTATCGACCCACTTAAGAAATGAAAGGCTGTTAGACCTTATCCAGCTTGAGGATCAAACCTTGGACTTATATATTGGAAGTGAGAAAAACTGCTATAAGCAAAGAACAAAAATAAAGCTGTTTAATTTTTTTCCAAACATTGACGATTCGACAACATTGCAGCTTATATCACAATAATATCAAAAGTTTTAACTTTGTTCAAATTGAAAGAAGTGTTAGTTCATTAATAGGTTATAATAAGAAATAAAGTAGAGTGTATTCAGTATAGACTTAAAATTTATAGAATGCGGTATCTGGGTATGTAGAAATTTAGATAAAGTATGGCAGTGTAGCAATTTCATATAACCAAATGAAAAAAGCGTGTTTAAGTACTGTACTGGAAGCATATTTTTACGTCAAAACTAATGTGTGATTTATACTTCTCAAAATAACAGCTAAGTTTCTTCTTGGAATTGAAAGACAAAAGTAAAGTGCCCCATGTAGAATAATGTAAATTATCATTTCAAAAATCATCAGTTTGTGGTATATTATATGTCAACGGAATTAGAAAGTATGGGCAGTGAATGAAATGAAAATTAAATTAATTCCGCTAATTTCTGAAGCGTATAAATATTATACAGCTGGTTGTCAAAATAATATAAGCAGCAGTAAATGAAAATGTTATTTAATGACATCTCAGATTTTCAGAGACCAGATTGAAGGAGCCTATCTAGCAGTAACAATTGCGATTGAAAAATCCTAACTTTTAGATGTTTCTAGAGGTCATGACAATGTCTAATATCATGACAGCAAAACTTTGCAAAACAAAATAGTAGAAAAGAGAAGTTCAGTAAAGTTTAGGAATAATGAAGCGAACAACTACAGAAAAATTGACTATAAAATTCAACCAGCATCCAAGTCCTCCAGTGTCAATGATTATATTCAGAAGGCACTTTCACAAGCACAGTGCACTTAATGGCAGCGAAACAATTCCCAAGACACTTGTCACAGTTAAGGCCAAACGTCACACTCAAAAACTTGGTGAATTGATAAACAAAGGAAAAGTAACGTGATCTGACGAATCCTCTTCCACACTTTTCCCTAAAACAGGACTGATTCACATTTGGAGAGCACCTATACCAGCGTATAACCGTGATTGTCTCTTTCCAGCTATCAAGCATAGAGGTGAATGTGCCCTGATGTGAGCAACCATGTCATGTATTTCTGCTGGACCAATCATAAGCTGGTAAGGAATGATCACGGGAGAGAGGTTTACAGAATGTTAGCTAACCAGCCTCATCATCAAACAAAGTATGATGCATACTTTGTTTCCTTCAGGAGATAGAATTTTCTTGGATGATGAAGTACCTGTTCAGTCATGGTATGATGAACTTGGGGGGGGGGAAATTAGACATCTGCCCTAGACTTATTTATCTGACTCCAATATCATGGTACTATTAGGATATATTTTTTAGGAAATTCCTTTTGTTCACATGATTGAGAAATAATCTTCTTCAGCAGGAAATTTAAATGAGAGACATACTTTTACTTATCTTATGTCAGCATGTGGTATTGAACCCTTAACACATGTATAGAAGTTCTGTACCTTAAGATTAATGAGTTTGAAATAATCGGCTATTACCAAGCGCCTCGTAATCTTCAACCATGAATAGGTGAAGAGGCCCACCTGAGTTGGCAACTTCCTCTCTACGTCTACACCACACCAGTGGCAGAACTCTTGGGGTGGCAAATTAACATAGTATCAAGTAATGCTTCACATCACTCATTCAAGTAATGCTTCCAATCACTCACAGTACCAAGTAATACTTCACTGCTAATTTTATAGGATGTGAAGTTATCGAGACTAAGATCTGTATTTGATTATAAAAATAGTAATATTACATTACAAGTATACAGTAAATTGAAACACACTACAAGTATATGGATAAGTAACAAATGTTTTAAGTTACATATTATAAAATAGAGAAAAAATTAAAATTTTCAGTGTTAAACTACATGCTATGGATAGTTTTATATCGCTTAGTAGACAAACAGGTACTAGAAGTGTTGAAATTATTTTAGCGATTGTCCGGCGTTTACCAAAAGGATTGTTCTAAAGGTGGTGAACAGAATAAAAGAAGTGAGATAGATACTTCAGATATCTCAAAGAGGACAATTTAACAGGTGAAAACTGCTACAATCCACTTTGAACCTTCATTTAATATTAAATTGGGGGAAAAGAAATCCATTATTTTTACGTGAACTTTATGTAACTTCTTTTGGATTCGCTTTGTAAAAAGGTTTAAAACAGCTTTCGTGTAGATTTTTAGGTCTGGCGCGTTACGACTGCTGACATGCGGTTAACTTTGATCATTTTTGATATTTTATAGACATTTTCGACGATGCTGTATCCACATGCGAGGTGCATCTCTAACATCAAAAATACCCGAACGGAATCGACGAAACAAAATTTGTACGAAACTGGTTGTTACAGTCTTATATAGGACGATAAACACCTTTCACAATTTTAGCCACCTGGCTATCTTTTTCGCCGTTACAAGAGAAAAACGAAAATGTATCGAATTTTCTGTTTGTTGTCTTCCGTTTTTAAAACCTTGTACTCGTAACTGAATTAACCAAACAAAAAACCGCAAGAGGATATTTTAGTATCAAATGTCACCTTTCCAACGAGCATAAATCTGAAATTGTTTGATAGATACCTCCCAAAATATCGATCACTACAGACGTCTACCGAAAAAATAACGGATTACTTTTTCCCCAAACAAATATTTAATTCCAGGTTGATTTTTCAATCTTATTTGGACATACTTACATATCAAAAAAGAGAAAAATTCGGAAATATTTAATAGCTTTAGATTCATTTCAGAAAACTTTACTTATTCTATGCCCCTTCCCAAAAAAACACATTTTCATACAATAGGAAAATATATCGTCTGAAAATATTTGTCAGCTATTATACTTTAAATGTACTGGATTCTGAATAAATCGATATCATTTCATAAAGGGTTAATCGAAAATGGGAATTCAATAAAGTAGACATATTTTCATTGGTAAATCATTAATGTCATATTAACTGCCCTACACCTACATTACTCATAATTGCAACAAATTTAAGCTTCATTTCTAGATTAAATATTAACTATTTATATAAACATCGTAGGAACTCCAAAATATTTATTTCAAAGTTAGTCATGACAATCTTTTCTCACTTAAAAAAAATAACAACAATCAGAACATTTATTCAAAGTCGTTATACATGTCGTTAAGAACAAATTCAAGAAAAGCCTAAAAAAAAGTGCAGTTCCTTATTTTTCTTCAATATTTTTTTGTCACTTTTGGAAGGGGTTTTCCAACCCACATACAGACGAGATACTTGGGGGAGAAGGCGGTTCCCTCTGCACACTTCTTGATGAATGGCTGCCAGTTATCGCAGTGGATGAAGAGCTGGTAGCTGCCACCATGGGGGAAGTGGCCATATCGCTGGGGACAATCGAACCATCTTTTCACATCTTTAGTTTTATCTGCGATGCAATCAATGTCATCTTCATCGCAATC